>OY821759.1:36118128-36169645 GCA_963682095.1 Potentilla sterilis | reverse complement strand
CCGTTGGATCTGAGTCATCCAACGGCGGACAATAAGCGGATCGCAAGAGTTTAGCCGACAAAATATTTGAATTCGTCGGCTACACCTTTGGTCAAACTACGAAGTCAAATCTCAAAACGCTTTAAAACTGAAATTGGCCTGTGTAAATGATGTTTTTTGGCCTGACCTTGAACAGATAATAGTTTCAAATCGATGAGGCGCAACTAATCGTATAAAAATTTTCCTCAAAATATTTACCGACCGTGAGGCTACCCATAGGAAAACAGAAGTAAAAAACAGTTAACCGCAACATTCGGCACACAGATTTTGTCGGAATCTTGTCATTTTTCAACCGTAGACGTATTTCATTATTTCAGTCATATCTTATTTCACGACACATTTGCATTTGAAGAGTGTACGTATAGTAACTATTTGAAACTATACATTCACTTAAACACTTAGTAAACAAGTTAAGGAACATTAGTGCATATGTTCCGATTTTGAATCTAAAAGTTTGGAAAATCTATTCCAACCGTCAGATATCACCGTTAAGATTAAATACATGTATGAAAAAAAATCCAACTACATCTGACAACGTTAAAGGCTCGATCAGGACTGTCAACCGGGTGAGTCAACCCTTTAAACGCTTAGAAATGGAAATTGGTCTGTGTAAATGACGTTTTTTTGCCTGACCTTCAACAGATAATAGTTTCAAATCGATGAGACGCAACTAATCGTATAAAAATTTTCCTCAAAATATTTACCGACCGTGAGGCTACCCATAGGAAAACGGAAGTAAAAAACAGTTAACCGCAATATTCGGCACACAGATTTTGTCGGAATCTTGTCATTTTTAAACCGTAGACGTATTTCATTATTTCGGTCATATCTTATTTCATGACACATTTGCATTTGAAGAGTGTACGTATAGTAACCATTTGAAACTATACATTCACTTAAACACTTAGTAAACAAGTTAAGGAACATTAGTGCATATGTTCCGATTTTGAATCTAAAAGTTTGGAAAATCTATTCCAACCGTCAGATATCACCGTTAAGATTACATACATGTATGAAAAAAAATCCAACTACATCTGACAACGGTAAAGGCTCGATCGGGACGGTCAACCGGGTGAGTCAACCCTTTAAACGCTTAGAAATGGAAATTGGCCTGTGTAAATGACGTTTTTTTGGCCTGACCTTCAACATATAATAGTTTCAAATCGATGAGACGCAACTAATCGTATAAAAATTTTCCTAAAAATATTTACCGACCGTGAGGCTACTCATAGGAAAACGGAAGTAAAAAACAGTTAACCGCAACATTCGGCACACAGATTTTGTCGGAATCTTGTCATTTTTCAACCGTAGACGTATTTCATTATTTCGGTCATATCTTATTTCACGACACATTTGCATTTGAAGGATGAAGCAATGGGTTGTCGATAGTGATAGAAAATGGAAGGTGGTTTTTTTTTGTTTTTTTTTTTTATCATAGCTGACGAAATCAAACCTAGTACTCGTCGGCTATTCTTTTGTCGTTTTGTGTCTAAAATAAAATATGTATTTTTCAATATAGTTTTGGCCGACGAAATCACGCATTTTTCGTCGTCTATAATTAGTATAGCCGACGAAATAATGTATTTTTCGTCGGCTATTCTGTGAAAAAAAATAAAAAAAATCAGTTGTGTTACACCTCTCGTACCCATATGTCCTGTTCATATATAACCAAAATTGAACATAAAAAAAACAGAAACCCAGCAGTCAACATATTTCAAATTTTTTTTAAGGGGTTTGGAACCCAGCCTAGCTGGGAGGCTCATCCCCATGCCCGTTCATTAGAAATGAGTGGATTACAAATGAAAGGATTACACCATCTAAATTACTTAATCCGTCGGATTGTAATCGGAATCATCGGATGAGTCTTCTTCGGTTTCTGAATTGCTCGATAGGGGTAATCTATGTCTTTCCTCACCACTAGAGTCCTCGTTAGTTTCTTCATTTGGATCAACATCAACAAGCAGTGGCTCTTCACGTCGAATTCGCACCGGCGTGTCTAGGCGAATAAAAGAGGAGTCAGGAATACCGTTTGAGTTAGGCTCTTGATACGCGGTGCCCCCTTCCTCGTTCTCTTCAGCCACTCCAAGTGTAGACGCCCGGTAAATGTTGCGATGGTGGATAGTGTTGACTACTTTCCACGGGTCACCCTTGGCGAGATCATCAAGATAAAACACTTATTTCACCCATGTGGCTAAAACGAACGGGTCGTCCTCATACCATGATGTACTAGTGTTCACAGAAGTTATGTCGTATTGATCGGTTTTCATGCTCTGCGGCCGTGTGTCAAACCATCTACACTTGAAAAGGTGCACTTTCATGCCTTCCCCATAATGCAGTTCCACAACTGAATGGAGAACACCGTAATAGTCAACTCCATCATCCCCACTGTTTCTGTCTAAACCCGGGGGTCTAGTAGATACTTGATGAATCCAACTCGATCTCCTGCAATCCTGCTCACTAAGGGGAATACCGGGCGGGCCGGCCTTCTCCTCTCCGATGCCTAAGTTAGTATAGTTGGAATATATATAACCAAGGCACGTATGTAAGCAGGGAGAGAGATCAGTTACCTAATAAAGAGGGTAGTTGGGGCCCTTATATAGGTGGTTGAGGGTAAGGGCTGGCCTTACCCTTCGATGTGGGACTGGTTCCCTTCTGTTTGTTCCTTCTGGTACCCTCCTTGGCAGGCTGGCGCCCCCGGCCCCAGGGTCCCTGAAGGCTGGATAGAGTGCTGGGCCCCGAGGCCGGGTGCTGGTGATCCGGTCCCGAGCCTTGGGCCGGGCCCTGGTGCACTTGCTGCGGGTCTGCGGGTCTGCTGTAGCCTCTCTGCGGCTACTGTCAACAAGTCCCCCAAGTTCCCGGTCAAGTGCAATCTTGAATGGGGACTTAAAATCTGTCTTGCTCTTGTCCTGCAGATCCGCAGGGTTACCAACCTACCGGTGCCCAGTCCCCCAAGTCCGCGTTAAAGATTGGGCGTGACCGAGGTGAGTACCTGTTACCGATGGGAAGCAATAGTACATAAAAACGTTTACACTATAAGCAGCAACATGCCTAAGTGCTGTGGTGCTATGAGCATGGAGCCGGGTGGAACCCGGTGAGTGTATGAGTTGATGCCATGATGCCATGATGCGATGATGCCATGCAATAGATGTGTGCATGGAATGATAATGAGGCGTTGAAATCCGCCATGCAAGAAATGTGCACGGGATGATAATGAGGCGTTGAAATCCGCCATGCAAGAAATGTGCACGGGATGATAATGAGGCGTTGAAATCCGCCATGCAAGAAATGTGCACGGTATTTCGGCCGGGCACTCTGCCCTATTGGTACGAGGCGGAGCTTCACTGGGCCTCTACCGGGCGATCTGCCGAAACGGAGCGGAGTTCACTGAGCCTCTACCGGGCTATCTGCCAAAGCGGAGTTCACTGAGCCTCTACCGGGCTATCTGCCAAAGCGGAGCGGGGTGAAGTTTATGGGACCTCGACCGGGCGTTCTGCCACATCGAGACGGGCCCCAGGTGAACTTCAGTACTGGACCTCGACCGGGCGTTCTGCCATATCGAGACGAGGCCAGGAGTATGGGAACTCGACCGGGCGACATGCCATATCGAAACGAGTTCCTTATTGCTAGTTCTTCTCAGCTTGTGCTAAATAAGCGTTGAGGTAAGGGGGGTGGCATTGAGGTGACAAAGCTCGCCGTGCGGCCCCATGTTGATCGCCTTTCAATGCGATGCAGGGTTTTTATCCTGCTGGACAAGCGTGCATGGGTTAGATACAAACTCGCCCGGGTGTATAAAACCCGCCGGTCGAATGTTCTCGACCGGGGTCAGCCATGGTACTGGGTGGAACTCGATCGGGCGTCCTGCCATATCGAAACGAGTCTCCCAGTGAAATGCCATGGGACCGGGTGAACTATGTTCCCGGTAGGGGGGTGGCGTTGAGGTGACAAAGCTCGCCGTGCAGCCCCCTTTTGTCGCAGCTGGTGCGATGCAGGGTTTTTATCCTGCTGGATAAGCGTACATGGGTTAGATGTAAACTCACCCGGGTGTATAAAGCCCAAGCCAGTCGAATGTTCTCATGACCGGGGTCAGCCATGGTACTGGGCGGGACTCGACTGGGCGTCCTGCCATATCGAAACGAGTCTCCCAGTGAAATACCATGGGGCCGGGTGGGTCCTATTCCCGGAATATGCTCTCGAGCCGGTTGGATGCGTCGTAACCGGTGGACGGAACTCGACCGGGCGTTCTGCCATATCGAAACGAGTCCCCCAGTGAGATGCAGCTGGATGGACCTCGACCGGGCGACATGCCATATCGAAACGAGGTCTCCAGCAGGATGGCGTGCAACCGGTTGAGGGATACCTAACCGCGAACTGCTACGGACCGGGCGGAACTCGACCGGGCGACATGCCATATCGAGACGAGTTCCCCAGTAATATGCGATGAAGAAGTCATGCAGCCGGTTGAATGATCATAACCGCGAACTGCTACGGACCGGGCGGAACTCGACCAGGCGACATGCCATATTGAAACGAGGTCTCCAGCAGGATGGCGTGCAACCGGTTGAGGGATACCTAACCGCGAACTGCTACGGACCGGGCGGAACTCGACCGGGCGACATGCCATATCGAGACGAGTTCCCCAGTAATATGCGATGAAGAAGCCATGCAGCCGGTTGAATGATCATAACCGCGAACTGCTATGGACCGGGCGGAACTCGACCGGGCGACATGCCATATCGAGACGAGTTCCCCAGTAATATGCGATGAAGAAGCCATGCAGCCGGTTGAATGATCATAACCGCGAACTGCCATGGTGCCGGGCGAGATACCGGGACGGGTGTTCATACCCGGATGGATACTCTCCAAGCGGTTGAATGATCATAACCGCGAGAGAGGTCTTCAAGTCGGCTGAGAAATCATGACCGGTTACTCTTGCAGCAAAGGTGGCGTGCAACCGTGGAATCTGGGGAAGTAGGAGGGCCTGACTCCTTGGTTCCCGCTCCTACCTTCCTGTCGCCAGCGTGTGAGACAAGTGGCTGACATGCATTTAAGGAGGAAGTCCATCAGTCCCGTCAGTTATGATGGCATGGGCAGTTTACCAATGCTGGGACACGTGCCAGCGGGGGGCGGTCTTGAGATGAAGGGCCTGGATTCGCAGACGTTTGAGTTGCCCTGTTTGTGTGTTTGGCGGGATTTCCATTGCCTAGGGCATCAGTTCCCTCTATAAAAAGGCCTCTTCTGCTCTTCCTTCTGCTGTTGCTTCTTGCTTTGGAGAAACTAAGAGAAAGAGAGGACTCCGGCGACCACTCTGAGCCCTTCTTGCCCCACGAGATCCGTTTTCTTGAACGCTCCCTACCATTGCGCGCTGCTTTCCCAGGGCCGATTGTCCTCGGTTGAGCATACTAATCGGTAAGTTTGTTGATTTCTTTGCCCCGGTGTTGTTCTTGTTTTGGTTTTGTTATTTTGCGGGGATGGGAGGGATCTCTGCTGCTGGCGGAACTGCTTTGCGGCGAACTTGGGGAGAGGCCGTAGAAGACGTTGTTGTAGCCTGTTGCTGACGAGCACTAGGGTTTGTTTTCTTCCCCTAGGTTAAGATGTCATCTTCAGGTTCTGATCGGGCTTCCGAATCGGCTGCCAGAGGTCCCCTCGTGGATGATGCGGAGAGGTTGGATGACTGGCTGAGTTCGGAATCCCGGGAAACCGAAGTCGCTGACTGCTCCGGGAGCAGGGTTTCGACTCCGTCCTCGTCTTCGTCTTCCGGGGCTGAATCCTCAGAGACTGAAATACCGGGCGGGGTGCGCCTTGCAGGTGCTCCGGCCGTGAGCTACACTATTGGCAGAGGGAAGTATGCTGTGGTGTGCGATGAACCGGAGGGTAGCATGACCTCTGGAGAGATTGCAGCGCTCCGGGAGACATGGGGTATCCCGGATAACGTTCTGCTACGGCCCTTGAATCCTGGAGAGTCAGCCTGCAACCCGGAAGAAGGTTGGGTTGCCGCACATCAGGATCAGTTCCGGCATGGACTCTCGTTCCCGCTGCCAAACTTCGTGCAGTATATGCTGAGTGCGCTGCAAGTGTCGCCCGCGCAGCTTCCTAGGCTTCAGTGGAGGCGATTACTGAGCCTCGGCTGCCTATACGATTTGTCCGGAATGAGCATGCCAACGGTAAACGAATTCCGGTCCTTGTATAGGCTGTCCTACTCAAGGAAACAGGGGTCCCGGGGTTGCCTGTCCTTCAACGCCCGGAAACCTCCACCGATCATCACCAATATGCCTTCATGGGTAGACAACAGCTGGAGGAAGAAGGTGGTGATGGTGGGCGGGAGGTGGCAGGCGAGGAATAGAATGTACCGGGTTCCTGGCGCCTTCCAACCCATTGGCGACCAGTCGTACGAGCTATCCGATCTGGAGTATGAGAGGGTCTTGACCATAATCGGATGTTGGGACGATCTGGAACGGAGTTCTTCCAACTTCATCCGACGAGAAGTACTGGAATACTTTGTGCTAGGAAGCCCTTGAGCGGTGATACTTTGTGCTAGCTTTTGCCAAAATACTAATTGTTTTCTTTTCTTGCAGGTGCATCTTTGCGAGCGACTATCAAGCCCGAAACCACTCTCTCGATGGACGGGGAAGACCTCCTGAACCAGCTGAGGGAGAAAGGTGAGATCGTCTCGCGGACGTCGGTGGACGAGGGATCCGGCCGGGTCACGACCCATGCGGAGCCGAGGGCCATGGACTTGGATGACGACGCCTATGTCCTGAAGCGGGTGAAGACTCATCATGCTGCGGGCCTTCTGGCGCCTGGAAAGGGCAAGAGTACCGGGGGGACAGTGAGGATTCCCGGTGGGATGAACAGGATCCCCAACCGGCCGGTGCCTGTGCCGCACGTGGCTCGTCCCGCCCGGGTAAGCGCACAATCTTCTTCTCCGGAAGGCCGGGGAGAGAAACAGAAAGGCGGGGACATTCCTTCCTCCGCTTTGGTGAAGCTTACCGGTGAGTCGGCGCGGGAGAACCTGGCCAAACGGTTTAGGATAACCAGCGGTGCGCAAAGTAGCGCTCTTGGGGAGAAGGCTGCTGCTGCTGCCCGGCAGAGTAGTCCCCCACCTGCAGAGGCACCGAGGGGAAGCCCGGATGGTGCATTCGCCCGACAAGTGGCGGCGGACTTGGCCGGCCTTGGTCTGGACAGACCCGGGGTTGCTGGAGCCCTGGCTGGCGGGAATCGCCCAAAATGCAAGGAATCCGTCCTTCGGGTAAATACCGCACGGTACCACTATACTGCTTGTAGCTTGTTTTCTTTTGCTGCTTGACTAACTTGCCTTTGTTGCTGCGCAGCTGCTGTACAGTTTGTACGAACCGGATGCGAGCGAGGAGCTGTCGGAGCTGAAGAGACAGATAACTGCTTTATCGGAGATCCGACAGCGCCTGGAGGTGGAGAAGTCTCGCTCGGACCGGGAGAAGGCCAGATCGGAGGAGAGGGCCAAGAAGCTGGAGGAGCAGAACCGGAGCCTGGAGAAGGAGCGGGCCGAACTGGAGGCCAAGATGGACGAGCTCCAAGTGGGAGCTGCCGCTCTACGCGCCGCCTCTGGTGCTCCGGCTGG
This sequence comes from Potentilla sterilis, assembly GCA_963682095.1. Taxonomy (NCBI): domain Eukaryota; kingdom Viridiplantae; phylum Streptophyta; class Magnoliopsida; order Rosales; family Rosaceae; genus Potentilla; species Potentilla sterilis. The sequence goes on along the minus strand of OY821759.1, from coordinate 36,162,012 downwards.
GGAAGATGACCCGGAACCCTACGAGCGGGTCGTTCTCAAATACCGCGAGAGCGATCAGTTCCTGGAGTTTCTGGTGAAGGCCAGGGAAGAGGGCATCTCGGATGCGTACACGGAATGGACGGGGAAGGGATGGTTAGATACTTCCCTGATGCCGACCGCTGCTGAAGGAGATATCCATGAGCAGTCGGACACCCATCAGGAGGCGGTGGAGGGGCAGCCGGAAGAAGTGCTTCGCTCGGACTTGGATTCTTTTAACGACGGTGCCGAGTTTCCCCGAGCTGGAGTCAACACCGGAACTGAGGTTGACGACGAGAGTACCGCAGGAGAGGCTGGCGGATTGCCTGCTGAAGGCGGAGTCGTGGCTCCTTAGGATTTTCTTTGCCCTTTTCCTTGTAATCTTTTCGGATCGGTTACTGCTTGTATACTTGCTTGAATATGAATATACTGGAACTGGCAGAGCCGGTGAAATTTTCTCAAAAGTAGTTTGCATATATATTTGTCTTTACAACTGTTGGACCACAAACTATGTCAAACTAACCGCTTGGGCTAGCGGGTTTACCAGGCCTGGTCACGTTCCCGGTCGGGGTCTGTTCTTCTTTACCCCACATACCGCTGGAGCTGGCCGTTATCAATCAAACCCTGCACCGCTGTCTTGAGAGCGCAGCACTGATTCGTTCGATGAGTCGCCTCATCATGATAAGAGCAGTACTTGCCCGTCTGCGCCGTTGTAAGTTTCCCCTTCGGGTACTTTCTCTTGGGCGGTGGGGGAATGACGCTCCCGTTCTCAAGCAAAATATCCTCATAGGAAGTGGTGAGAGCGGTGAAGACTTCTTGACCGGCCGGTGGTGGTGCTGGCATGATTGCCAGGGGCCGCTCTTGGCAGAACGGTACCGGCTTGTGCTCGTTCTGGGGCCTATCAGAATAGGACCTCTGCTGCCGCTGTGGCCAGTGTCTGCTGTTGGCGTTCCGGCAGGGCCGAGTGGTGCGGTTCTCAGTCCGCTGACTGGGCTTGGCTTCCTGGCCGGGCGGAGAGTTCTCTTCCCGGGGATGGTCTTCCTGCTGCTCATCCCGCCTCCTCTTCAGTAGGTGGTGCCCGTAGGTCTCATGATCGGCCTGAGCGTGCCGGATGGCCATAGCCAACAACTCGTCGTACCCCTGCGGGAGTTCTACCCGGACAGCGTAGGAAAACTTGCCCGCTCGGAGCCCCTGCTTAAACGCTATCTCGGCGATGCCTTTGTCCAAGTTCCGAACTCCGGCCATAGTCGTCTGCCAGCGGTTGACGAAGGTTCTCAGCTCCTCTCTGGGGGCTTGTCTGCAATTGAAGAGGATGGTCGACGTCCGGGCTCCCTCGACTCAGAGAATGAAGCGGCCTACGAACCGGTCGGCTAACTGTTCGAACGCCTCGATCGAGTTTGCTGGAAGCTCGTAGAACCAGCTGAGCGCTTCTCCAGATAAAGTCTCCTGGAAGATGTTGCAGCAGACTGCATCGGAGTATCCCTTGGTGCAGGTTTGGGACCGGAAGCTGTCCAGATGCTGGTACGGGCAACCGAATCCCGAATAGGTGAGCTTGAGGGACTTCTGGTTGCCAGATCTTCCTGACTCTATGACCCGGTGCGAAAAAGGACCCATGCGCTCATTAAATCGGGCGCCCTCCATCGGCCGAGCGGCTCTTCTCTTGTTGGCCTCCATTTGGGCCTTTAAGTCTGACACGGTGTTGGCCAGCATCTGCAGTGCTCGTGCGGTCGGAGTCTCAGCTTTATCCACTGACGAAGCGCCGGGCTGGCGGGAGGTTGTCGCGCTCTTTGGCGGGCCCGCGCCTGCTGGCGGCCTTTCTCGCACAGGGTCACCGGGCCGACCGCCCGAAGATTGGCCTACTTCGGCGTGTTGAGGTGGGATCGGCGGGAGTGTCGCCTGTGCCTCGGCCATGGCGTCACTGCGCTGCTGTCCCCTTTCCAGGGCGGCTACCAGGGCAGTATTCACCGCCTCCATCTCCTCGTACCGAGCGTTGGACTTGGCTCTGTCCCTGTCGCTCTCCTCTCTTAGACGACTGACCTCCGCGGCCATCGCCCGTAGCTCTTCCGCCATACTGCTATGGCCGGGGCTGTACGTAGGGTCCCGGTCCGGGCTCTCAGATCGATCGCTTGAATCATCTGAGAACGTCAAGGAGAAGCCCCGTCGCTCTGGACTGTCCTCTTCCTCTACCGGGCCTTTCCCGCGCGAGCTGTCGTGGTGGGGATCCGGCATGCCGGATGGTCCCCCACAGCTCCTTACTTCCTGACCGTTGCCCCAGTCGCCGCGCGGCTCCCGCGTGACGGCTGGGGTGGAGGTGAGCGTCTGCACTACTGCAAGGCGTCCCTCCTCGGCGGTACCTTTCTCTTGACTCATTTCCGAGTTTTTTCCCAACGGTGTTGCTTACACAGCTTTTCGTTCAAGGTTCCCACAGACGGCGCCAATTGTTTTTGTCTAAACCCGGGGGTCTAGTAGATACTTGATGAATCCAACTCGATCTCCTGCAATCCTGCTCACTAAGGGGAATACCGGGCGGGCCGGCCTTCTCCTCTCCGATGCCTAAGTTAGTATAGTTGGAATATATATAACCAAGGCACGTATGTAAGCAGGGAGAGAGATCAGTTACCTAATAAAGAGGGTAGTTGGGGCCCTTATATAGGTGGTTGAGGGTAAGGGTTGGCCTTACCCATCGATGTGGGACTGGTTCCCTTCTGTTTGTTCCTTCTGGTGCCCTCCTTGGCAGGCTGGCGCCCCCGGCCCCAGGGTCCCTGAAGGCTGGATAGAGTGCTGGGCCCCGAGGCCGGGTGCTGGTGATCCGGTCCCGAGCCTTGGGCCGGGCCCTGGTGCACTTGCTGCGGGTCTACGGGCCTGTTGTAGCCTCTCTGCGGCTACTGTCAACACCCACCATGTGCCATAACCCCTGAATTTTGTGTTTTCAGTCTGAGGTCTCTGTCTTCACATCGAAATAACACACCATTCACCTTGCACGTCGCATAAACTTTTGAATAGACCGGCCTCATCGCTAGAAATCTGAGTTCGTGCGACCAATTTGGGTGATTATCATTTTTAATAAGGTCCATCTGCAACCATCAGAATCAACTATAAATATGAATAATTATACACAATAATATATAAACACGTATAGAATAGTGTTAAAGTTACGTACCCAGCGGCCGAAATACTCTGCGAATGTCCGGTTGTGGTAATCGAGATCACCTGCTACTCCATCACAGTTTAGATGCATGTTCTTGCAAAACTGAACTTCTGGACAGTTGATTAGTACCCACCAATGTGCAATGGCTACCTCATAATCTTTCAACTTGTAGGAAACTGGCATGTTTCCACCGAGTACAACATCGTCGGAGAGTATGGAAAGATTGAACTGTGAAGGTACATCTTCCGGTATGCTTTCCTGTAACGCTCCTAAATACAGCTTCATGTAGGTGACACACTCGTGCGCAATATATGCTTCAGCTATACATCCTTCAGGTGCGGATCTGTTTTTGACAAAATCACCGTATTGTCCAAGTTGCCTATAAATCAAGTTTTTAAAGTGTTATGATAATACATTAATACTATATTACATATATTGATGAGGAAATTAACATAAGGTGTAAAATACGTACCTTTCCATCGGATACATCCAAGTGAAGTGCACAGGACCGGTAAGCAACAACTGCCGAGGAAGATGGATCATGAGGTGAGGCATGATGTCGAAAAAATTTGGAGGAAATATCATCTCAAATTTACACATGATATGAACGATGTCTTGTTGCATTTCCCGGAGGTCAGATTTTCTCACTTCCCGTGTGCATACCTTCTGGAAAAATCTTGTCAACGCTACTAAGGGCTCCACAACGTGACGGGGAAGGAACGGTCGAATGAAAACAGGGAAGAGATGTTGTAGCAGGATATGATTGTCATGACTTTTCAACCCGTAAAGATTGATGAATTGTCTGTTCACACACTTGGCTATATTTCCAGCAAAGCCTGAAGGATACTTGGCCCGACTTATCCAATGGAAAATTTCTGATTTATGCTCAGGCTTGACGGTGTAAGGAGTTTGAGGCATTTTTCTGTTCCCTTGTTTCAACCATAGTTGTTTTCTGATATTCATGTTTTGCATATCAGTGCGAGCCTTAGGACCGTCTTTCGTCTTCCCCTCCAAGTTCAGCGTTGTGCCCACCACACTTTCAGAAACATTTTTTTCTATGTGCATAACGTCTAGGAAGTGACGGATCAGCAACTCACACCAGTACGGGAGTTCCCACAATATGCTCTTATGTGTCTAGAATTTGTACTCCTCAGGTCTTTCAGGTATTTCCGCTACAATATCGGGATGATTGCTGAGGGGCCCAAAATCGTACTCATTAAGCAATGCTAAAATTTCTCTTCCCGTCCATCTTCTGGGAGGACCACCGCGTTCTTCGGTTCCATCAAATGCGGCGGACTCGTAACGCCAGTGGTGATCCGCCGGAAGGAACACACGATGACCCATTCTGCATATCTTGTTGCAATGAGGGGTGCTCCCATAATTGTTGAGGCACTCTGGACAAGCCTTGTATCCCCTAACAACGCTGCCCGACAACATCCCATAAGCAGGAAAATCACTGATGGTACCAATAACCATGGCATGCATCTGGAACGTCTCCTTCTTGTACTTGTCAAAAGTGGGATGACCAACGTCCCACAATACCTTAAGCTCTTCAATCAATGGTCTCATATACACATCGAGACATTTCCCTGGGTAACCAGGCCCCGGAATCAACAACGTCAACATATTATATTCCTTCTTCATGCACATCCACGGAGGAAGGTTGTAAGGTACCAAAACCACCGGCCATATACTGTATGAAAGACTCATGGTGCCGAAAGGGTTGAACACGTCGGTTGAGAGCCCGAGCCTGACGTTTCTGACATCTGACGCAAAATGAGAAAACTCATTGTTTATATGCTTCCAAGCCGCTCCGTCAGAGATGTGTGTCATGATATCTGCGACTCCCGCGTCCCGCTCACCGTGCCATCTCATAGCTTTTGCGGTGGTTTCTGACATGTACAACCGCTCAAGCCTATCTCTCAACGGAAAATACTGAAACACTTTCACAGGTTTCCTATTGCCTGCTCCCGTCAACTTATATCGGTCAGACTGACATATCAGACATGCGTCAAGGCTAGCAAGGTCATTCCCTTCTGCATCTTTACCCCAGAAGAGAACACAGTCAAATGCACATGCATGGATCTTAATGTAGGAAAGCCCTAGATCTTTGAGGATACTTCGGACCTTACGGTGATTGGTAGGATTACGATGACCCTCCTCCAACAACGAAGAAGTGTACTGTAGATATTCATCCACTTGCCTGATGCTCGATTTTGTCTCGACTTTAATCCTCATTACCTCCATCACACTTTGAAGAACTGTCTTCTCAGAACTTGAAGACACAGGGGTCTGTTGCAATGCAATAAGTTTGTTGTACTTGTCAAAGGCAGCAGTGTTGACAACTTGTGGGAACGGCTGCACCGGGTCATGCATATATTGTTCCCCACGTACACCGCTTTCAAAAGGAAACACGTCGTTGACGAATGCCATTGTTGGATCGTTGGATGTACTACTACTGCCCGCCTAAAAAACTGCCCATGATCATGCGATCCATCTAATGATGGCTCACCGTGATATATCCAACGTTTGTACTTCGGCCAAAACGCATTACTCTTTAGGTGCTCCCATACTGTCCTAATCGGAAATCGACACATATCACTGCGACACTTACATTTCTTGCACGGGCAATAATGGTATTCATTCCCGTTTGCATTTTCCTCGACGAACTGCAAAAAATCCACAACTCCTGTAGTGTATTGTCGGTCATGCCTTGGAAGCGAAATCCAACTCTTATCTCGATCCATATATAGCCTGATAATAATATATATGTATAACTTTAATTAATAAGAAATTAATTAACACATATATATTACAATATATATTATTATCAACATCAACTCATATATATATATATACCATTAATTAACAACCATTATTTAAGTTCATTACACTATCAACAACCATTAATTAACATATTTATATCTATATATATATATATATTTATATATATATGTTAACACTAATTAAAATAACATCAAATTAAAACACATAATTAAACTCTAACTTAAAATCAACTCAACTACAACTCAAAATCAACATATATACATACATTCTAACACTAAAACAACAACAAAACAAAAAATCACTTACTATATCAAAATCACTAAAACTCAAAATCAACTCAACTAAAACTCAAAATCAACATATATACACATATACGTACCTATATATAGCTCCACAATGTAAGAGAGGACGGATTTCAACAATACCCACAGATTTTTCACTCTTTCTCCCGTTTTTTTTCGTTTTTTTTTTAAATGAGTAGCTGCTGTCCAGATCTGAAAATATAAAGACTTATAGCCGACGAAAATTCCAATTTCGTCGGCCAAACTTTCAAAAGTTTTCGTCGGCTATACTTTAGGAGAACAGGCGACGAAAATTTTAACTCGTCGGTCATTCTAGGGGTATAGCCGACGAAAAATATTTTTTAGGGACGAAAGAAAAAATCGTCGGCCATTCTTGTGGAATAGCCGACGAGTTTTTATTTTTAGCGACGAAAGAAAAAATCGTCGGCCATTCTTGGGAATAGCCGACGAAAATAGTATGTCGTCGGCCGTTTTTTTTTTTTCGTCGGTAAAGGGCTTTTTTCTGGTAGTGGAAGGTAGCATGTAGGCAGGTCACGAATCTCACATCGCCCGAGGAAGAGTGGATGCTGTGCTTATATGTGTCGGTCACGAATCCCACATCGCCCGGGGAGGAGTGGATGCTGTGCTTATATATGCAGAGTTAGCTCAATACATAAGGACGCGTTTTGGGGGCTCAATGGCTTCGGAGGGGATGGGAACTCCGAAGTTAAGGTAGCTGAGTCCAAAGCAGTACCAGGATGGGTGACCTACTGGGAAATTGCTTTGGAGCTCTCAAAGACAAAACCGTGAGGGCGGGGCCCAAAGCGGACAATATCCTAAGTGTATGGGTTGGGCTGTTACAGGAATAACCAAGAAACACACATTTTGTGCTCTCGTAGACTTTATGGATTTTATAAAAACTGTTTGAAATCCTAATTGAATACACCTAGACTTTTATGGATATTTAAAATTTAGTATTGAATACACCTGGACTTTTAAATTTCATAGATTATCTTAAAATTTCCACTAATTCCATATACAATACTCCCCCTATATGCATAAATGACCCCACATTTGTAACAAAAATGCAAAATCCACATAGGCTAGGTTTAAACTTATTTGAATAATCATGAACTCTCTTGCGGTCCTTAAGAATGGAACTAGATACCATCTTAACAGATGAGAGTACTCTCCATTCAGCTGACCTCCCCTTTCAAATTAGATCAAGGTGAGTCAAACTATATAAATCTTCAATAGCACACTATAGAGATCTTGATATTTGCATATGCCCGGGGAAACTCTTTAGGAGGTGTATTGTGTATGAAATTAATGGGAGTTTAATAGAAGTCAATGAAATCTGAAAGTCCGGGTGTATTCGATATAGACTTTTAAAAGTCCATAAAAATATGGGTGTATTCAATTAGGATTTAAAACATCAATATGGAGTCTACCAAAGTCTAATGATATTCATTATGGACTTTTAAAAATGAATAGAATTTTGAGGACATTCAAAATATCATTCATACTTATGGAATTAGTAACTCATGAATAATCATGAACATTGTAGTGTAAATTATGCACACAAAACTCCAATATTTTTCCAGTCTCCAGACCTAAGATTTCGAAAAGTCCACGACACACTTTTTCTGCCTATGAAGAGGTTAATCCTCTGTCATCTCTTTATTTTTTAACATATCATTTGTCTTTCCTGTTTTTTTTTTTTTCTCATTTTTTCTATAATATTTTATGCAATCAAACTCTTATACTAACATGTTTATTGTTTTTGAATTTGTTTTTCAAATATTTTTAATTTATTTCTCATTTATTTATGAAATCCTAAAACACAAATATTATCGTTTGAACGAGTCAGTTATTGAGTTTTCAATTTTATATTTTCCAATACTCGTTAATTAATGAACAAGATTGATCAAATGAATATAAATCAAACTACTGTTGAAGGAAAAACGTCATTAATGTGTTTTCGTTAAAGTAACTGACGATATGAAATTACGGTATTATTAATAATTAAAGGATGTAACGACTCAATCAGTGATTATTTTCATTATGTACATTGTAATTACGTTTATAATCTTCACTCTATATAAATGAGATTATCAATGAAATGAAGAAACCAATTTTCATTTTACTATTACACGTTATCAGCACTTTGCCTAGCCCAGCAATACCTCGCAGCATCGTCAACGATCTGGCCACCCTAGCCCGACGATGCGCTGCTCTACCATCACGCTCTCACCTCAACCCGGATCCAGTAGTACCCGACCTGTGTGCTCGACTCGGTTTCACCAACCCTGCCCTGATTCGTTGACCCAACCCGCAATAAAAAATATTTATCAATCCGAGTAAAATTAAAAGGTAATTTTAAAAAATTACTCATCATATTCCTATTTACTGTTTTACGAATTTAATGGTAAATATGAAATTGTTTAATTTATATGGTAAATGTGAAATATATATGATTAAAGTGACTAATCATATGAACATTATTTGTTTTCATGTGACATCAATTACTATGCGACGATCAATATACGACGACAATATGGAATCAGAGATCGAGGAATGACTCTAGTAAGAATTCCGCCGCTTTCGTTAAATCTCGTTTAAATTATATCCCACGAAAGCTAGTTTAAATTATTCTATGATATAATGCTCTTATTAAATCGCATTAGTATTTATTTTCAATGTTAAATTTAGAGCAATATATGTTCATTTTATTACTGTTAATTTTTTTTTTATTTAACATGTTATTTAGTTTGAGCATTGCCAGGATAATGCAATTTCATGAGCATTGTAATATAAAGAAAAATAAACAAACCTACTACTGCGATAAAACATTTTCACGAAGTATGGAAAAATATGACCATTACAAATCTTGGTCTTGAAAATCCAATTTTTATGTCTTGAAAATTTTTCAACATGGATATCTTATTGATTACGTAAAAAGCAACGATAATGAAATTTCATTAGCTTAACATGCAATCAAAATAAAATTTTGTAAGCTTAAAAGGCAAGTGATAAAATCAAAATTTTTATAGTGATAATGTAATTTCACAAACCTTGAAATTGACCATAATGTATCTCGGTATACTATAGTTGTCGTTGATGTGTATTTAGACTGCAAAACTAATCATTTTTTTCTTCCTCTATTTAAAATATGGTTTAACCATCACAGTTTAGCTTTGACACATTGCACTCTGAGGAATTTGTGTACCAAATTCTCCTATAGAGCTAAATAAGGCTTGAGCATGGTATATTTATGCAAACTGCTTTATGTAAATAGTTGAGAAATAGTTAAAATATCTTGAATGACGATGTGAGGTCTGAGACAAAGAAATTTTCAAAAAATAAATTGTACAAAGTAATGCAACAGTCCTAAAATAAAAAAAAATAAAAAACTATTACCATGGACATAAAGATTCCTATAATCGTCCAAAAGATAGTAGAAACAGTGCACCATTTGAAAGATGACGTAAGGGACATGTCATGTGCAGTAAAGCACACTGCTATTATTGTAAATCAACAAACTAGCAAAGAATTAGCTACGACTTAGATAAAATATAACGAATAATATAAGTACGAGGATTTGGAAAAGTATTTTCAATATCCAACAATAACATTGAAAATGAATTTACAACTAAAAAACTTACTATATGGGAGAAGATGACGATGACACATCTCATGATTACAGCTACTAAAAGAGCAAAAATGATCTAACTCAATCTAAGATATTCTAATAAAGGCTATCACGCCTTATATCTAATAAACTAGACTTTTGGTCTTAAAGGTTATATTTCTAAAGTGGACAAGACTAAATGTAATCGTTGGCATGTTAAATTTTGAATTTTCTCTGAATGAATTGAGATTATTCGAATTTTATTCATGATATACATGGTTCAATTTTCCACATCTAACTTTGCAAAGTATTGCATAAAGCAAAATAACACAATATATATAGGCATGACATAAAGAACTGTATGCAAAGAAACGTACTATGTAATCCGTAGAATAATAGTACTAAAGGACAATAGTACTAATATATCACAAAATAGCATAATAGCACTGAAGAACAGTAGTACTATATCAATAGATATAATAAAAGTAATAAGGATCAGTATATCTGTTCCTTTGGAATTCATAATGTACCTACCTTCCTGGGATGACAATATCTTTTATTGGAATCCTCATCGAGTTACGCTAAAGAACTTGGGTTAAATTTCGATATAAAATTGAATTTTTTTCAAATTTTAAAGAAATATATGCCACGATGTTCATGTAAAAAGACATAATTAAGTGAGAATTCACTTAAGCTCCTTTACATTACCTTTAATGACTGCGGATGTAAACGAGTATATATTAGCGAAGTTTATATATCAACTTAGTGGGTTCTGTGTAACCGCTAATTGAATCAAACGACATAAAAAAAATGATCTTTTGGAATTCTGGTAAAGATTGGCTTTAATGCAACTACTCGTAATCTAATGATTCGTACATTAAAGAAATTATCATGGACAGCCATATTTTGGATGAATAGAAACAAACACCAAATAAATATGGTTCACACACGAAACCGAGAATGACCAAAGAACATTTTATCCTCAAATATTGTTTCGACACAATCCATGTAGGGTTGAAGACGTGTGTTCAATCCCTACATTCCACAGCTCCCCTAAGGTGACATTATGATATATTTAATACATAAGTATATGCACTAATATCATATAGTATTTCTTACATCCGTTGTGATTTTATGGATAAAAACACATCATTCAAAACCTATTCGTTAAAGCAATTATGATTGAGACCATCATATGCAAAGGACACATGTGTTTTCATTATGTTCTTATATTGAAACAAAAGAGGATTCAGTGGACTGATTCAACCAACTTGCGAACACCTTAGATATTTTATGGTGTTGGTTGTTGTGTCGAAATGCTGGTCACGTGTCATGACACCATCCACTATTAATACTTATGCTGTTTATGCTACAAAGTCAAAGTATCTAGCCGGGTTAATTTCCGTAGCTGTGATGATTTTATAGCTTATTATATGAGATATGTAATGGGCATCATATTCCTATATAAAAACCTAATTGGTCTCACGGAAAACGACTACAGTAATAGTCTTAATATTGGTAAAGCACACCAGTACTTCCATTTTGGGTTATGTAATTTTGCATGCAGCGTTACTTATTCATCTATGCTCATCATCATTGAACTAATTTATGCCATAGTTAGTGACTATGTGTGAGGATTTTAAAGGATTTCAAACGAACTTGTAATCCTTGAGCTCTTTTGGATTGACACGGACCTACAATCTTTGAACTCGATTAAATGTTTCTATATGCCAAACTTGCGCCGCCTCAGCGCACAATGATGGGTCACTTGAGATGAATCAATATTTATGATAGATATGAACTTCCAGTTATAGTCAGCTATGTCGAAACCTTGACAGACGATCTCCTCATAGCTAGATTTGCGGTATGTCACTTTGATGAGACAGTCTTCCCGTCGTTAGGGGGAGTTAAGAACAAGCATGTTCAAGTAGAACGACATGAATCATCGTGGTTTGTCCCCACTGTGTCTCATTTTAATCTCCAAAATCACACAAAGTAAAGTGCGTAGATGTACGATACATTAAAGTGAAGAGTTCACATAACCCTGCTGCAAATATACCTGCAAGAATTATGTTTTATCAAAAGGACATGGTGATACCCAAGAAGAATTGAGTATTGCACTGCCACCACTGTCACCATGGATGGTGGCATGGTGATGCCATAAGTGGCATAAATAGTGTCACAGGTCGTGGCTCTCCAAGAAAGAGGGGGATGCACCTTAGGTTCGATAGATACTTGCCTAAAGGAAGAAAGTAAGTTTGGCACAACCTGATCCATTGATCAGTGATACTCAAATCCATCTCATGAGGATATTTATGGATTGTAGTTATCATTGAGAAACGTTTCAAATGTTGCCACTAATCCTTGAAATTATAGAGATCTCTACCAACACAATACATTAGTGTACATGAGGACGTAGAATAATGAGTCTGATATCGAACCATACTTCGTTAGAAAATGTCAACATAGTAAACTGGCCTAATGGAAAGAAGCGATCCAGTATAAACAAAGAGATAGGTCTTTGAGCAGGTGATGCCGACACCGTAAATATAAATCCTATCAGATATATCTTTGTTAGAATGCGTAATAAGAATAAGAGTATTTAAACTCACCTTATGGCGCAAGGTTTCTCAAAAACGCACTGGAATCGACTACGAAGAGACAATCTCTCGTAATGGATGTCATTGCACTCCACTACCTTGTCAGTTTGGTATTTTCTGAAAAACTAAAACTGAACATGCAGCTTACCAAAGTGGTCACAACTTATCTCTATTGTGATCTAAATTAAGAGATATACATGAGGACCCGAAACGAAATTCATTCACCTAAATCAAGTGGCTCTAGAACACATAAGTGCGTTTGCAAAAGAAATTGAAACGTTTACTAAAGTGACTACTTGATTGGGAATGGATTGGTGAATTATACCTTTGCATGTTCATTATGGATATACACAGACTCTTAATGAACTATGAGATACCCTATGTATTGTAAATCCTAAATTAAGAATGAAAAAGATCTTTGGAATTCACAGTCTTGAAATGGAACTCGAGGACTGTAATGATGACTACCGTCCATCAATCGGCTTAGGCACTCTAAAGAATAACATGAGGCATACATATACTCCCATGATCAATTGAAGTCTTTACTCTAACGATAGATCCGTTTTTGATCTAAAAGAAAATGATGAAGAAGTGTTAAGAAATGAAATTCTCTATACAAGTGCACTGGCGCAGAATTGTACTTAAACACAATATTTAAGACCCGACCTCTCATTCGATGAAAATTTCTAAAGCTATGTTTAGCTCTGTGCCCATGCAATGCAAATAGTTCTTTTAAATACTCAAAGATATGAAAGATTTGAGCTTATTCAATCCCTAAATAAAAGACGACATGTATGTAAAGAAACTATCCACGTCATAGCTAACTACGCGTAAAGATTGAAAGAAAACTATCCAAGTCATGGCTAACTATGTGTAAAGAAAATCGCATTAAAGGTGAAAATATGTTATTGCAGATCAATTTCAGATCTCTTAATGGTTCGTCTATACCTATTCTCTAGATATAGTTTTTATCTGTTTTACTACAAGAATGTCATGATTAGCATAAACATGATGTTCATTATGAACTTATGTATCAGTTCATGGACATCCTTATACTCGAGATCAAAGTAAATAAAGTTAGATTTGAGGATGATGTGGCAAGATTTAGTTACTAAATCATTGCTCAAGTCATATTTGAAAAACATGTGAAAATGCATAAATATGCTAAGGTTGTTGAAACTTCCTTAATCAAATGAAAGAATCGGGGGAGAATCTCATGATTAATGCAAAAATCAGGGGGGTGTGCAGACATCAGGAAGAGTCTAGCACATACAAATTGTTTTCAAATGTAATAGGTGCGTTGTGCTCTTTTTCTCCTTCGACCAAAGTTTTATTTTCTCTCATTGAGTTTTTGTTACTTGGCAAGGTTTTTAATGAGACAACATCTCATGCACCATTTTATCTTTGACTTGGCACAAGGGAGATTGTTGAAAGAAAAACGTCATTAATGTGTCTTCGTCAAAGTAACTGACGATATGAAATTATGGTATTATCAATTAAAGTATGTAACGACTCAATCAGTTATTATGTACGTTGTAATTACCTTTGTAATCTTCACCCTATATAAATAGGGTTATCAATGAAATGAAGAGACCAATTCCCATTTTACTATTACAACTACATATTTGTAGTCGGTCTATAATAGGATATAAGACAATATAAAGTTAATAATTACATAAAATAATTATGTAACTAATATATAAATTATAATTACTATAAGTGTTTTTTCATTATTAGGTAAATATCACTTAGGTGACTGCGGATTTCCCAACCGACGCTGATTTTTAGCTCCATTTCGAGATACCCGATATCATCTGAAAGACTTTGGTGGTAAAGGAAATCATCTTATTAATGCAATTGAGTTATTCAATTTTCGACATGCTTCCCTTGAGAAACGTAATTGAGAGGATATTTGGAGTATTCAAGTCACGTTTCACTATTTTCAAATCAGCACCACCATTTCCATACAAGACACAAGCAGAGCTAGTTTTGGTTTGTGTAGGATTGCACAATTTTCTTCGACCAGAGTGCCGTTCCGATGAATTTCCTCCATATCCAGAAGAGGACCCAAGAGCCGATCAAAAAAGTTAATTTTGAATGAGATGATTTTCAAACCCAAAAACAGTAGAGAGATAGTGCTAATGAATGGAGATCGAATGAGTATTGCCAGTCATATGTGGGAAGATGCCCAACCAAATGTTCAACAAAATGTCAATAATGAAAACAATAACAATAAAGAAAGTGACTATGAAGGAGAAAAATGATTTTTTCATTGTTTTAGAGCCTCGTCCGCCAACATGAAATTTTGTTAAAGTATTTTTTTTCTTCCATTTTTTAGTGTTTTTTTGTTTTGTATTTGATACATTTACCTGTGAGTTTATTCGTTACATTGAGATATTATTCCTTTATGTTCTAATTATTTTCTGTTATAACATTATTTTGAGGTGAAATCTGTAAATGTCATTCATAATGAATTATGTGGATTTTCATAAATTAATAAAAGTCTGTAATCAAGATCAATGATTTTAAAGAAATCGTTTATAAGTCTGTGGTATTTTTAAAAAGTCTGTAAACTATTTTAAAGGTCTATGAATTAAAAAAAAAATACATACAAATTCATATACAATACACCCCCTTGAATAAAGTAATGATATCATATCTAGCGGATTGGGACGGAGAGAACTTTCTCTCCTCCAGAATCTAAGAACAATTTTTTCCAGACCTCTTCCATATTGCAGCAAAAACTTTACAAAAGTTATTGCATTCTCAGAGATTATAGGACCAATGTAAATGTTGACTACCTTAAGGCAAACAAGAAAGAGGTTCAAATATTGAGCCCGAGTTTTCAACAAATTGTTGTTCCACTTATCATTTTGTTAGAAAGAGAGATACCAATTAATATCGAGGGTGTGGACTACCGGAGAGCTCTTTAACAGGCATGCTAAACCTCAGAGATATCTTTGCTTCATTCCGGGCATAAAGCAAATTGTCAGAGTTTCAAGTTTTTCAAATGAGGAAAATAAGCCACCAAATTCAAAATATATATATGATAGAATCTAAAGGTAGTCAATGGATAAATCAAGGATTTCAGCTTGGGAGGAATGGGAAAGAAGATTGATGGCACATCTCTGGTAAATCGTTGTTGTTGTAATGCCGAACCTATAAAATACATCCATGAAAGATCTTAATGGAACACTTTTCATTGATGTTATTGGTCCAATCCAGGGATTGTAGATTCGGAGCAAAAATATCGACCCAACCATGGATGAAATTTGCAAATACAACTTCCACAGTCTCATCGTAGAGATGTCCATGCTACATTCCAGTAATGGATATGTCGTTTAGGTTCAGACAACAAATTTTGAGGGCAGTAATCCCTCTATAGCTCCTTATACTCAATTTTTTAAGGAAAGAGAATGAAACACCAGAAAATAAATTTGTACTCTGAGCACAATCCCTGAAATCCACATTTGCTAGAGACAAATCTTGGAGTGAAAGGAGATATGACCAAACAATATAATTAGAGGGAAAGCTTAGCCATGCCGTTGTATTCCCGCAGCTACTACTTTTTAATGAGTGGCACTTCAGTTGACATTTAGGGAAACCAGATGTACTGCCACTGCTCAACTAGACATCGAATACAAGTTCCTTAACTCTTTGAAACCGACTTAATCCTCTTGGCAAGGTAGTTTTCTTTGTGGCGAGCCAACATGATCTCTACTCTTGTCTAGTGATGTATAGCTTCATTACCAGTAAAAATATCGTAAAAGTCAAAGATGGGATAAAATTCTCTCGCATCGTCCGCCACCGTCAGAGGAGAGAAAAGAATGTCCTAAATAAGCAACTATGACAGATTACTCCTTAGTAATTTTTTTTTTCTTTTTTTAATCTTTTACTTGCCTATATTAGTTCAATGTTTCTTGCATTATAGTAATTATTATTATTATTATTATTATTATTATTATTATTTGTGTTTTACTAGTATTATTTTATAAATGTTGTACTGATAAATACATATACACACACCGCACCGTCCCTTATAGTTTTGGAGGTTTGCTATTTGGACAAAATTTAATTTAGTATCCTCAATTTTAGGGTAAAAATAATATTACACTCCCTTTTTGAAAAAAAAATAAATCAGAATGACCCATAAACTTTCAAATATGATCTCCCGGGTCTAAAATTTCAAGTGATCTCGATATGTGACGTAAGCTGCTGTTCTAGAACTGACAATAATGACTCACATTTAGCTGATTAAAACCATATATATTTTTTGTATGTGCATCAGATCTGTTCTATTAAGGACAGGTTAGGACCAAAATTATATACTTTTTATTTCTACGTTTTGCATCCAACCAACCTCTTATGAGTACGTTATTTAGATTTCATTTCAAATTTAGATGATTTAATATGTAAATGGTCTATTTTACCTTTTATAAAAGTTTCAATATTTGAGTATGAGCGCTTGTTGTCAGTTTTAAATCAGTAATTTATGTATATTTCGAGGTCACTTGAAATTTTAAACCCAGGAAATCATATTTAAAAATTTAGAGATCATTCTGATTTAAAAAAAAAAAAAAGTAATAATTTTTACCCATTTTGTCCTCTCTATTTTATATCAGAGGCTCCTTAGCTTCGAATTTCCACTCTCAATTCGCCGGTGCGTCTTCTCCGCAGCCAATATGCAGGTATCAAAACCCTGGCTCGATCTAAAATCGCAGTTATCTGCTCTCTCCACTCAAAACCCTAATCCTCATCTAATAGTGTTGCTACGTCTGTCTGAATGATTGTTCGTTGTTTTGTTTCAGGCCAGCGATAGGTTCAACATCAATTCGCAGCTCGAACATCTTCAGGCCAAGTACGTCGGAACAGGGCATGCCGATTTGCATAGATAGTAAGTCGAATTTTTCGATTTCGTTTTGTAAAGTTCAAGTCTTTTTGGGTAAATGTTGTGATTCTTATGTGGGGTTTGGATTTTGGATTGGTGCAGTGAATGGGCAGTGAATATTCAACGTGATAGCTATGCCTCCTATGTTGGTCATTATCCCATTCTTTCCTACTTCGCTCTTGCCGAAAATGAGTCCATTGGGAGAGAGCGCTACAACTTTATGCAGGTTTGTTTTACCCACCTTAGATCCCTTTTTCGTAATTTCGGCTTTTGGTTTGTATTGGATGGGTGTTTTCATAGCTTTAGACATTTTTCTTCAAACTGTTGCCATTGTTTTCGGGTTTTTCTGATTGTTCATGTGTTACTCGGTTGTGTCACTTGTGTGATTTATAAGATCCTAGATTGGCTGCTAGCATGCTTTTCAAGTTGTGGTTTGAAATTCAAAAGTATTATATCAGAAGTAATTGTAATCTGTTGTACGGATAAGCGCAGTAATGGAATGGTAGTTTATCGGATGTACTTTTGGTTACAGCTAGCCTGGCAGGTCTCTTTCTGTTTGAGTTGGAGGAAGCTATTGTCCCTGTGGCTTGGACTCTGATGGTAGGCAGAGCTTTTTTAACCGATTAGAGGTGCAAAATAATAGCCTTCTTGGATATAGGTTTAGTGGTTAAAATGTAGAATGGTCATTAACTCAAGTAGACATCGATTGAGATGTTAACGATGCGGGTATTGGAGCATTACTAAGACGATGGTTGGGAATATTATTGGTAATAGGGACTAGAAAGGAGGGTTAGTGGATAATGGATTAGTGCCAAGTTCCAGAAAGTACATCTTAGGAAAACATAGATGAAGGAAGTTCATGGAAGAGGCCCTTTTGTTATTTCATTTAGTGTTTGTTTTAACTTGGGAGTAGTTAGATTGATGATTGACCATAGGTAGATACTGGGAAAAAGTAGGTTGGATAGGCTTTTGTTCTGTTCTATCACATTTGTCCACAGAAATCCTATGTGTTGAGTAGATTTTTATCAGTGTAATTTAATTAATATAAGCTGTTAAGTTTCTTATAACAGGCAGGTGCTGTCCAAAGTATATTTTGGTTACAGAGTGTTTAGTGTTTAACTAAAACCAAAAGAGTTTTTAGTGGCCTTTTGGTGCCCCTTTTCATTGCCTTAGAAAAGGTAGCTACTAGTTCGGATATAAGTTATTGAAGTTACTATAATTAGCTGTCCAGTGATCCGGACATTCAGACCCAACATGGCATGATTCCATTAAAGCTTATGGCATGGCTTAGTTTCTGAATAGGATCTTGTGAGTAAAAAAAATAAAATGATTTGTTTGGTATTAGTGTGTATATGTTACTCTCTTACTCTGACCCATTGGCCAAGCCCACATTCATTCCTTAATCTGTGTATTATATCATGGCATTGTGTTAGTTGGGGATAATCTCCGTACGAGCTTTCATACATGGTGAACTTTTATCTTAGAGGGAAGTACTAGATGAAGTCCTGGTTCTATTTTGAATTGCTATTGCTTGTGTTAATCCACTTAATAAATTTTGGTGAACTTATATCTGAGCGTTTGGTCTGCAGAGAATGCTTTTGCCCTGCGGTCCTCCCCCAGAAAGAGAAGATGATTGAGAAGGGTTCGTCTCTTCTTGTCGGTTCTGATCACCCCTCTTTGTGGAATGTAATGCCAAGATTATGTACCGGATATTTCCTCCTATATGTCGAGGACTAGCTGTAATATTTGCACTTTTGGGTGAATACTGAATGTAGACTAACTACAAATATCTAATACTCTGTGCTGTGTATGAGACCAACTAGATGATCATTTGAATGAATGCTTGCGAAATATGCTAAGTGAGATGGATCATGGTTAGAATATGGATGAGATATAAAAGAAAAGAAAAGAAGTAATAACAACAATTAGCCTGCAGTAGTATTTCTCGGTAAAACCTTATGGTATTATTCTTCCAAACGTGCTACGTTTGTCCAAGCTACATTTGCTCGTTAGTATACTTCTGGATTGAAGGACACTCCTAAGTCCTAACTATCATGAGAAATGGAAACAGTGGCAAACAGCGTTGAAACCGTAAAAGAAACAAACACTGCGCAACTAGGGTGATTCTTGGGAGCGTTTGAGGTCCATCTCAACTTGCTCGATCGTCCATTGCATATTTTCCAACTTCTGTGATGGAATGTTGATTAGTTCAGCATTAAGAAACCCAGTAGATGAGTAATGGACTGCAAGCAATTCTATTACCTGTATAATATCATGATACTGCCTCGTAATTTTATTGAAGTCAGCATCGACACTCTGATACTCAAGAAGGCGAGTGACCTGGTAAAACTTAACTAGTGAAAAATAGCCAGGAGGAGAGATGCAGTCAAATCTAAAACATCCTAACAAAATGCCTTGAAAACCACAGATATATCTGCAAATAAGTCATGAGCAATCAAACAGCTTGATTGATTTGCACATCAGAATTTAAACACGCAAGCAAGTATTGACAAAATCAACAATCACAGAGAATGCTAAAGAGAATAAGATCCGCATTGGAAAAGTGAAACCAATAAGCATTAGGATGACATACCGCTTTATCATGTGTGATTGAAGCTTCTTTTGTAGCTTCAACAAGGTATTTCCTGGAAATGAGTTATAAACTGACTATATGAACTTGAGCTAGTAATCTGTGGAAGCTTTCAAAAGAGTCATCGGCACATACCTGATTTTATGCAAGGCAGGTACCGAATCCTTAGAATAAGTGTCGTGAAGGAGACCATACTCCAGGCTCCTGAAATGAGGTACAGAATATTTATTGATGATGCAAGGATAAATGAAAACCATGGTGATAGCTAGCCAGAGATCAAAACTGAACTTCTGTTAATATCAGAGGACCAGGCCACAAAGTTCATAGACACATGGAATATGGTAAATGAATAAATTCTAATGCAAAATTTAAATCATTGAAGAGAAAAACCTGGCAACAAACCTCAATTTTGCATCTATGGTCTCACACCTTTTGCACAAGAATAGCTTTTGCAGTCCATCCTAAAGATCATTAGTTAAGTACAAGTTCAAGAATGCTCCACAACAAAAATGCAGAAAGGATATTTACAACATTTTCAGAGCATATCATCCTAAATTTTTTGTGCTGGAAACATGTTAATGATTCTGAGTACTAGAACAGTAGAACCTTACATATTTGTGTTGATGTTGCAACTTCAAATTTCTGACCAGCTTTATAAGAACTCCCAATATCTGCTCTAAGACCTAATTTGTGCAAAGAACCGTCTGTTACATATCCTCCTGAACAAAATATGGCCAGTATGTATAATCTGCAGGAACAGAAAGTAGTACTTGTTTTATACATTGTAGTATTCGGTAAACTTTCTATCTGCTGAATAAAGATCTTCCTTCAGAGCTGCTTCTTCCCCTTCCAGCTCCTCAGTTATTAACTTTACCCTATATACTCACCACAATAGAGAAACACGGTATAGATCACACAGAAACAGAGAAAAAGAACAGCGGTGCGGAAATTTATATGAATTTAATTGTTCACCCAGGGCATTGGTCTATATAGGTATCACAAGATACAAGTGTAACCATAAACTCTTGTCACGCACATAATTATATTCATATTAAATAGTACTCTTGCAAATGAGGGGGCTGATTGTCTAGCAAAAGATGACATCGATCTTAACTATTTTCTTGAATGAAAGAACACTTCATCTTAAGCCATGTTTACATTTTCTGAATAATGTCACCTCCTCGCACATGTAACAGACTGTTGAATGCCAAATAATTTTCTCAAACATAAGCAGACATAATCTTTATCAATGCCAAAAAATTACTGTAAACTAGAGTTGCATTAAAAGAGCGACTCAAACCTTTCTAGTAGCTGATCACTTGACTTATTCCATCCTGATGACGACCAGTCTGCAGCAATATAGCACTGGTGTTAGTTACCCCTACAGCTACTGTGCATGGGTTCCATAAGCATTTTTGTTAGTGTATCAAATTTTGAAGACATAAGCAAACTTGTTAGAGAGAGAGAGAGAGAGAGAGAGAGACCTATGTCTTCCATTTCAAAGGCGCCAGCTAACTTATCACATTTAGCTCTCAAACGAGCCTCAATCTCATCAGAAAGATACAGCTGGTATTCTGACATATCCTGCAATTGAAAGATGATGTTGTATTTGAAGTTTCCAATTTTATATAGTTAGGTCAAAATAAGATCTTCCTCCTCATTATAACGGACTATAATGAAGTACCATGAATAACAAGAAACAATGTTCAGAGGCAGATTTAATGACTTAATTGAAGGAAGGATGAATTAGAAATAAGACACTTCTGTATGGCAGAACCATATAAGAACGTGTACCACATCGACAGGGATTTGTTGGAACTGTGTTTTCCATAAATATGCTGGAGTAATTCCAAGAAAGCAATTGGGAAGGCCTCCAAGTGCTGGTTCCTCGACAGGAGTAGGTCCGGGTGAAAGATTGTTGTTTGTTGCACTAACTGTGCTTGCACCACTAGTATTTGGAGAGTTAGAACTTGATCCAATTGTAAAACTGGTACCAGGACTATTAGGGGAACTTTGTGACAGTATACTTTCAATTACTTCGTCATGAACATCACCGTCTTTAGAAAGCAGAGGCAGCCTCAACTTCTGAGCGGCTTCTGCAGTGATCATAAGATGCTGCAGTGTCTCATATAGCTGACATAGACATGAAAGTGCAAATTTCCATCAGTTGCAGAGTATCTAAATGGCTCACATGTATCAGGATAATACACATTTGATCGACAATTAAACTAAGGGTTCTTTACATATACGTCAAGTGAAAACTGAATTACCATGTTCTCTTTCAAGGAATATCAAAATACAAAGTCCATTAGTTCATGTTTCAGTTCAGACAATGGTTAAATTCAAAGTAAGTAGTCTTTCATGTTTTGAATTTATGCCATCGCATAGTCACTCTATCAGTCTTCATCATAAGCCATACATTCATGAAACAATCCGTTTGCATGAAGATCATGATATGCTCATTTCAAATCAACAAATGAACATTCATAGTATAGTTCCCAATTCTAATAATTTGAGCAGATGATAAAATAATAATACAAACCTGAGGAGGGTTCCCCCAGCCTTGGTTATAGTCTTCCACCATTGCAATTGCCTCACTATAGATTGCCTACATTACAATTCACATCAACACACATATGTATATTACATACAAAACTGTTCCCAACAAAGAAAAACTAGTTCAGTATAAAATTGTATAGACCAAAACCGGGTTACCATGGCTTCCAAGTACTGCAATCTTTCACTGCACATTTCCTCCTTTGCCTGTAAAATACAACATGTAATCAAACGCGCGGTAATTTGATAAGGTATACATATAAATCATGCATATACAGTCATTATGAGGTAAGGACATCTTAATTTATTAATTGATGAGGATTTTCTCAATAGATCCATTTTACGGTCATGTCTTCAAATTTTAACAGTTCAGTTTTTAGGTGTATATGAGTACATCATCCAAATTGATGATCACTGAGGCATTCAACACTATGATTTACAATTATATATATATATATAGAGAGAGAGAGAGAGAGAGTACGAGTTGGAGGTCGTAGTAAGTGGATTTGGAGACGAGAGAATCATCGGGAGCGAAGCAGTGGCGGCCCAGTTGATCAATGACTTGGCTCAAATCATGTAACTGGCACTGTTCATGTAATTGCTGTCTCTTCAACATTTCCTGACCTTCTTCTTCTTCTTCCCGGCGTTCCCTATCGATCCAAAACGGTGTCGTCTACGTTGAGCTGTTTCTTCTCCTTCTTCGTCTTGCTTTCCTAACGATACGGATGCCACAATGCCATTTTCTACTCGCGGAGAATTCAAATCGACAGAGTACCACGATTCCAAAAATTGGTTCTCTTCAAGTGTTGCCCTCATGGCAATCAAACGATGTCGTTTTATTTTCTGCCCATGTTTTTCTTTTGTTATTCGCGAGTATGACCACCACTTCTAGTCTTTTAGGGTACGTTTGGTACCCAGTATAATTGTGCACCTCCTTAGATATAATACTAGTCCAGGCATACTGTGAGTAAGCTTAATCAGTGTTATGGTGAGCTATGTTTGGTGGTAAGGACTAGGGTGAGAGGACTAAATCCACCAACTAAGGTAGAGAGGAGAGAGATAGAGAGAGTGAGAGAGGAGAGAGATGGTGTTATCCTGAGACACCAAAATCATGTACTCACAATAACACCAACTAAGGCAAGTAAAGACAAAAAAGAGGTGTTGTGTAACACCATTTTACTGTTCACTCTTTCACACCAAACACAGGCCACACTAGTTAACACATCTTATTTAGCACAGCACCAGTTAGTACTGCACACCAAACGTACCCTTACAGTATTACCTCATTTACCAGGACCAGTCCTGAGATTATAGATGTGAAAATTTCTGAGACTTGCTATGGTTTCACATGAAATGATCAAGGCTTAATAAATCACCATCATGAATTGTTTTTGTTTTTAGCAGAAGTTATGAAACGATAGCACTTAATTTGTAAATAACTCATTCTAAAAAATAATAATTTATAAATAACTAGACATAAGTACGTGACGAAATAGATAGTTCAAGTGGTAAGAACACTATTACTTAAGAATTAGGTTATTACGTCCTACATTTAAGTCATTATAAGAGATAGGTGTGAAACTCTTACATTACTTTAACGTAACAACGTACATAAATGATCAAAGCAATAATGCATTTTTCGTTTCAAGAACTGTATCCCTCAAAATATTCTCCACTTCACATCAAAACATCGATCTAATAAGAAACTCCATAGCATATATAGAGGCGTGAATAAAATTAGAGTGATAATGTTATTAACACTCCCAAAATCTATATTCACACACCCGATCAAATATTTTGTTCTTTAAATGAGTGTGTGAATAGAAATTTTGGGTGTGTTAATATTACCACCCTAAAATTAATTCAGACTGAATTATAGGCAATATGAATTGTGTTTAAGGAAGGTTGTTGGAGGTATATATGGTACACCGTTAAGCATAAGCAACGACCTCGTACGTAGACCGTCCATTGGCGCGGTGGGTCCTGTCTCCGACATGCATCCAATTGCCCAGCACCTCGGCTACTGCACCATGGTGGAAGATCATCGGTGCCGTATTCGGACGACATGCTCCCGTGCTCCGCAAGAAGCTTCGTGAGTAGATATTGTATGTATTTGTCCCATATTGGAAACATGTATTAGGAGGAGGTCTTCCTTAGTTATATAAGAAAGGCTTCCCCTAAATAGAATGGATAATGGAATGCTTGCCATTCCACACTTGTAACATTGCAAAGGCTTATTGGTCGATCATAGTAAAGTTCTAAGTGGACGTAGTCATGTCCGTCGATGGCATGACGAACCACTATAAATATTGTGTCGATTTATCAATATGATGCTTGTTGTTTAGGTCTCTGGATTTAAGCACCAATAAAGGTTTATTCTGTAACTTTCATAGTGTGTTTTTACCTAATTAGTCTAGATCTTTAGTAGATAGAGAATCTCTGATTAATCGGGATACTTGATGTAATGTCTATATAAATGTCTCCTTATCAATCAATAAAACTACGCTTTGCATATTATTTGTTTTTTCCTAGAACACGTTATCAGGGCATTGCTCTAGCCTCCTATCTAATAGCCTTAAAAACAAAAACCCTAGCTTCTGAAAAAAAAAATCTCAAACCCTAATCCCCCGCCGCCGACCGCCGTCCCCCTTCTGGCACGGTCGGCTCCTTCCCGACAACACTTGCGCTGCCGCTAGCCTGAACCCCCACCCCCCTAGTAGCATTCCGCTTGGCATCCCCTCCTGCCTCTTGGCAGATCCTATCGGCAGCACCCCTCCTGTCGCGCAGCCCCCCTTCAGTAGCTTCAGTCCTTTTGCGTAGCAACCTGCTCAGCAGCCTCCTCGGCAGCAGTCTTTCTTCCTCGCACTCTTTTGTGTTTGTGTGCAATATCTCGCACACATCTCCGAACGTCCAAAATTGCTCATAAGCCGATCAAACGTTC
Organism: Potentilla sterilis; assembly: GCA_963682095.1. NCBI lineage: Eukaryota > Viridiplantae > Streptophyta > Magnoliopsida > Rosales > Rosaceae > Potentilla > Potentilla sterilis. Next base: position 36,136,575 of record OY821759.1, on the reverse strand, counting down.
TTCAAAGCCCTCATCTTTGCTTCGAAGAAATCAAGAAGAGTCGAGAAAAACAAGCTTCCTCAAGAATCAAGTTTCTTTCAAACAAACTTCACTCGAAGAGATATAATTTATATTACAGTTCCCGCTTTCAGTACTTTAAATACTGGAATTTTTTTCTTTCATCCGGGACATGGAACTCGTCCCAGAATTTCCCTTAGAAAATCCGAAACAGGTTCGAAATTATAACTCGATAACCAACTAAAAGTCTATGTGCTCCCAAACTACAACCACCCACCCACTGGGAACAAAGATCGGTAAATTTTTTTATTGCTTAAATAGACGTAAAACTTCTTTTTAACCAGCTTTTACCTTTTTACGGAAAAAAATTCACAGTAAATTAAAAGGTCAAACAGTAATTGGTCAAGATAAAAAAATTACTATTTACTATTTATTGTTACTGTTTACTATTTACTTTTACTGTTTACAGTTCACTATTTATCTTTTACCATTTTACTGTAACCTTTTACTGTTTTACTATTCACCATTCTTCCTCAGCCGCCGGCAGCAGCAACTCCGCCGCCCCGCCGCTGGCAGCGCCACCAACAGTGGCCAGAAACGCCACCATCAGTCTCCAAATCAACCCAATTTCACTGCCACCGTCTCAAGACTTCATCCCCGTCGCCTCCACGGTCAATGGAGGCCTCCTCCGCCACAGACGGCGGTCCAACACTGCATCACCTCCAATTATCCCAAAAACCAACAAATTTAATATCAAACAACACTTAATCGATTCCAAACATCACTCTGAACCCAATTCTAACCTCCAATTACACCAATTTCATCAAATCACAACCCTCCGATTCGAACCCAAAAACCCTAGAACTTTGAATCCAAAATTCTCCTTACCTGGATCGAATTAGTTCAATTCCTTCCATAGAATTGTTATACGGGTCGAGGCCTTTGATTCCCGACCGGAGTCGTGTCGATTGGTAGCCGATGGAGCGAGTTCCGTTCAATCTGGAGCTGCGCTTCCCGAGCTGCTCAAGGCCAAACGGTGGTGAACCATGCGGTGCCGCTGCCACAGACGCGAAGAGGAAAAGGAGGCGATTCGAACGTGACCGGTGGGGCACCGAACATCGGCCGGATGGTGGAGAACCGAGGGCGGCGCCTGGGTTCGGGGAGCTCGGGCCGATCGGGGGAAAAAGAGAGAGAGAGAGAAGAAAGAAAAAGAAAAATAAAAAGAAGGGAAAAGAATATATTCTCCCCAAAAAGAATATTCCCCCTTTGTTTAGAATATTCCGCATTCTAGAAATTTCCGCTCGTTTTCTAGAAATTTCTTCCCCCTCGATTTTACGTCATAACTTTTTCATACGAATTCAAAATTAAACCTACTACATGTCCACGAAATCGTTTTATTGTCCTCTATTTCTTCGAGAAATAAAATTCTCGGTTTGGTCAACTTATAAATAGTCAACCTTTGAACCCCTTGAATGGTAAAACAAATTTCTGAAACGTAAAAAATAATTTAAAACTTTTAGGCGGTATTTTAAGATTCGGGTCGTTACACCTGCTACCTCATCCCGATTCTTTCACTTCTCGGGACAGTTTTCGGGGATTTCATCACCCCGGTGCCACTGTTATTGAGGTAACTGTGATGTTACCGACCACCATTGTGCTTGTAACTGTGATGTTACTGTGAACCACAATGTCGTTTTTCAAAAAAAAATTGAGAGGAATATATCGATTGTGACTTGTAGTCACTTCTTTGCATCGATTTATGTGACCATAACACATTTTGGCACTGTTCTAAAAATATAACCAAACTTGTTTAGTATTCATTTTAATCGATACTAATGTCTTCGTATTTGTGTTTTGTAGATGTCTGACACTCAGCATCTCAAATTTGACATCTTGGATGTCCAAAGTAATGAATACAAGAGGTGTGACTCTGATGTTGAGAGTACCTTCATAGAAAAGAGATTCACGGCCACCAAGGCAAGGAATACAACACGTGGGTCACTGATGTTAAGAATACCTTCATTAGAAAAAGATTCACGACCACCATTATGCCTCTAGCTGACGAGAATCAGCAAGCTTCTCCTGAATAAAATGCTCAAGCCTTAAAGTTTCTCAGGCGTCATATCCATTCAACGCTCAAGAAGCAGTACTTGAGGAAAACCGATCCCAAAGAGTTATGGAACATTCTCAAAGATCGCTTCGACAATATGCATGATGCACAACTTCTTGACTTATTGTCAAATTGGGAGAAAATCTGATTGTTGGACTTCAAGTCTGTTCAAAACTATCATCACACTATGCTCAATTTACAGTCTAATCTGAGCTTTTGTGGAGTTGAGAAGAGCGAGCACGACATGATGGAGAAGACATTCACAATCTTTCCAGAATCTCTGTTCATGTTGTCACACCAGTACCGCGATCTCCTTGAGAAGGGCACCATCAAGACCTTTATAAACTTGATGAATGTGCTTCAACGAAAAGAGAGGTACCAAGAGTTGATCCTCACTACCAACAAGAGACTTAGAGGTCTACAATTTATTCCAGAATCTCACCAAGTTCGTGGTAAAAAACAAAAGAATCAATCTTGTGAATGTCAAGCGCCATCACCACATGCGCCAAGAGCGGCACACAGAGGCCAAGGAGGAAGAGGAGGTGTCGCCCCTAGCCGGATTCTCTCTTGGAAAAGGGACGGCGGTTGGTAACTGGTTACGAGGCTGACATAACGCATTTGCATACTTTTGGTTGTGACATACATACGTCGATCACGCCTCCAATGCGTACTAAGATGGGTCCACAACGACGATTAGCTATCCATGTTGGATATGAAGCACCAAAAGTTATCCACTACATCGAGCCTTCAACTGGCGATCTGTTTACTGCGAGATTTGTAGATTGTCACTTTGATGAGATATCTTTCCCGCCGTTAGGGGGAGATAGGAACGCATCCGTCCCGAATGAACGCCATGAATTGACGTGGTTATGTTCCACTACATCTCATTATGATCTCCGCAAGTCTCAGTGTGAGACGGAAGTACAACACATATTAGAGTTACAAAATGTTACGGATTCGATACCCGACTCATTTACAGATATCGCGAAAGTGACAAGATCAACTATACCTGCTGCCAATGTACCTGTAAGCCTCAACGTCCCTCGACACGGACGAAGACCACCCGTCGCCGGACTCAGGATTGGAGTGCTAGGTGTCGTTGGCAGCCTATGCTCATCCTCCCATGGTGGAGAGCTGGCGTCGACTTCGGATCCTCCAAGAAAGAGGGGGAGACCATTCGGTTCCAAAGATAGTGTACCAAGAAAGAGAGCATGTGTCCAGGCACAAAGCGATCCGTTCATCATCAATACTGTGACGCCGTCACACAAAATTGTCTCCGACTATACCTATATCCAAGAATCAACTCTGAATACCCTGGGGGACGCCTCAGACTCACCGTTGATGTCGGAGAACAAGGAAATCTCACTAAACTTCTTAAGCATGCACAATCTTATGGAAATGAATTCCATGTACATCGATGATGCATTCGTCTATACCATTGCTCAAGAGATCATTGACAACGACGAAATGGAACCCCGCTTTGTTGATGAGTGTTAACGAATGGCAGATTGGCCAAAGTGGGAAGAAGTAATCCAGGATGAACTAGACTCTCTAAAGAAAATGTAAGTTTTTAGACCGATTTTGCCTACACTGCCGAATGTGAAGCCGGTTGGACATAAATGAGTCTTTGTCAGAAAGCGCAATGAGAATGGTGAAGTCTAGCGATATAAAGCTCGACTCGTAGCACAAGATTTTTTCAATGCCCTGAAATTGATTATGAGGAGACGTATTCAACGGTTATGGATATCATTACCTTCCCTTATGTAATTAGTTTGGTAGTCTCAGAAAGACTAAACATGCATCTTATAGATGTTATTACTGCGTATGTTTATGGGGATCTAGATACCGAAACGTATATGAAAGTACCTGAAGAACTTTCATTACCCAAGTCAAGTGAGCAAAAACCACGAAGTGCTTATGCTATTAGATTGGGATGATCTCTATATGGACTCCGACAATCAGGTAGGATGTGGTACACACGGTTGAGTGATTACTTAGTTGGGAAAGGATAAAAGAATGATGAGTTGTTCCCTTGTGTGTTCATAAAGAGAATAAGTTCAAGATTTGCTATAGTTACCATCTATGTGGATGATATGAATATCATGGGAACTCCAGATGAGATCAATGAGACCATAAGCTACTTGAAATCCCAATTCGAGATGAAAGATCTAGGAAGGACTCGGTTTTGCCTAAGCTTAGAGGTAGAGCACCGAAGTGGTAGAATTTTTGTACACCAATCTGCATATATCTGAAAGATGCTCAAGTGATTTAACATGGATAAAGTTATGTATCCTACAGGCACTCCCATGGTCATTAGAAGTCTGTATATCAATAAAGATCCTTTTTGTCTGAAAAAAAGATGACAAAAAGGTCTTGGGAGCTGAATATCTGTATCTCAGTGCTATTGGAGCTTTATTATACCCAGCTTAATGTACTAGACCAGACATTGCATTCTCGGTGAACTTGTTAGCTAGATTTAGCTCGGCGCCAATAGAACGTCATTGGATTGGAATCAAGAACATCTTCTGATACCCGAAAGGAACCAGTGACATGGACTTGTACTATCGATATGTCGATACTGATGCCGAAACTCAGCAGGATTCGACACCTAACCGATCCCTTGCATCCCATGACGCCGACCACTGCTCGGATCACCGTTGCACCCGGTCTTGGTTTGGCTACCCGCTATACAGCCCTTGCGGGCCTCTGTTCGACCTCTCGCAGTGCTGCCACTGCTTCCACCACCGTACCCGACACTGAGGATGCCAAAGCGTTGTCTTGGTACGGCTTCGGCACTATCCCCTCCTACCCGGATATACCGAATGACGTGTTAGTAGGATTTGTTGATGCTGAATACTTGTCTGATCCACATAACGGACGCTTCCAAATCGGTTATGTTTATACCATGGGAAATACGGCGATATCTGGGAGATCAATTAAGCAAACTCTTGTTGCTACCTCATCAAACCATGTTGAGATCATTGCACTACATGAAGCAGTCAAAGAGTGTGTTTGGCTTCGCTCAGTTATATCTCACATTCGAGAATCTAGTGGACTTGAGTCTACTATGATGGGACCAACTTGCATATATGAATATTATGCGGCATGCATTGAGCAAATAAAGTTGGGATACATCAAGGGTAGCAGTACTAAACACATTCCGCCTAAGTTCTTCTACAATCAACAACAACTAGAAACTTTGAATATCCAAGTGATCGAAGCAAGTCAGCTCAGAAGATAATGTCAATAATCTCTTCACCAAGTCTCTACCCAAATCTAAATTTATGAAGCATGTGAAATGCATTGTTATGTGCCGCTTATCCAAACTCAAAGACTGATTTATTCATCAGGGAGGGTTCTCATGTAGACTTCAGGGGGAGTCTACTTACGCATGTCTTACGCACTTGTAGTTGGTGCGTTGTGCTCTTTTTCCTTCGACCATGCTTTTATTTTTGCCTAAGAGGTTTTTGTTTTGCTGGCAAGGTTTTAGCGAGGCAACACCTTATGCACCATTAGGTTCGCTATACAAGGGGGAGTGTTCAAGGAAGGTTAATTTCGTAACTTCCGTGGTATGTTTTGACCTAATTAGTCTAGATATTTAATATTTTTAGTAGATGGGAAATCTCTAATGTTAACGTACGTAAAATTTGTATGTGCGTGCTCCATTTTTTTTTTGTGGTATTTTTTGCTTCCTCGCTTCAAACTCTTTCTTGAGCTGTTTCCCAAGTTGCATGCATTTCTTGATTAGTGAAAGCAAGCTCGACAGTTTGAACGATTTCCGGGGATGCTTGAGCGTGAGATGAAGTTTCTTGCTCTCCATGTGATACGTACATCCGTTTGGTTGGTGTAGCTGAATGGACTTTCTGGCCAAATTTGGTGAGGCAATCACTTTAGTAGATAGGGAATCCCTAATGTTAACGTATGTAAAATTTGTATGTGCGCGCTCCATTTTTTTTTTGTGGTATTTTTTGCTTCCTCGCTTCAAACTCTTTCTTGAGCTTTTTCCCAAGTTGCATGCATTTCTTGATTAGTGAAAGCAAGCTCGACAGTTTGAACGATTTCCGGGGATGCTTGAGCGTGAGATGAAGTTTCTTGCTCTCCATGTGATACGTACATCCGTTTGGTTGGTGTAGCTGAATGGACTTTCTGGCCAAATTTGGTGAGGCAATCACTTTAGTAGATAGGGAATCCCTAATGTTAACGTATGTAAAATTTGTATGTGCGCGCTCCATTTTTTTTTTGTGGTATTTTTTGCTTCCTCGCTTCAAACTCTTTCTTGAGCTTTTTCCCAAGTTGCATGCATTTCTTGATTAGTGAAAGCAAGCTCGACAGTTTGAACGATTTCCGGGGATGCTTGAGCGTGAGATGAAGTTTCTTGCTCTCCATGGGATACATCCGTTTGGTTGGTGTAGCTGAATGGACTTTCTGGCCAGTTGGCCAAATTTGGTGAGGCAATCACTTCATGATCTGGAGAACCAACGATCCTAGCTGCTTCATCATGTCTACTGCTTTTAAAAGTATGAGAGCCAACTTCTTTCTCATTGAAGATCTTGAACACGGTCCTAATCCTATTCCACTTGGAAGCTCTTGAATCAGATGACATCAAAACTTGCTTATGCTTGTGAAGGAAGGAAGTTGCAAATATGAGGAGAGCTAATATTGAAGCCAACCCAGCAATGAGAAATAGGATCCAGAAGCTCTGAAGGCCAAGACTACTCTCGGTATTCGGATCTTTACAATTGTTTTCTTTCTTGATCCATTTGTCTTCGATGCTCATTATCTGCTCTCCTTCAGTTAAACTGAGGACTGCTTGTGAAACATCAGGTATAAGAGGAGAACCTTTCGGAAATACCTGTAAAATAAAAACCAAAACAAATTACATAAGAGAAATCGTAGGAATTCTATAATTGTGAATCTATAATTGCCTCAGAATTTAAAGACATAATTTGATAGTATGATGAAAGAGATCTTACAAAGGCCAAGCCATCGGTTCTAAATATAGGTCCAATCATGGTATACTTGGAGCAATATTTTGCAACAAAAAGCTTCATATAGGGGGTTTCATGAAAAATCGCAGCAATACCGCCTTTTGCACTCCCCTTTGAAAGAGCTTCATCTATTTCTTCCATATTTTCATAACCATTAAGCCTGTGATCTTGAAATCCTCTTTGTTTCAAGATATCATAAATATAAGAACTCCTCATGTAGCCCACTTTTTCGCCATTCCTCAGAAGATCATTTATATCGGTAACAGTTGGTTGGAGTTGTTGGATCGTCAATAGTGATGCTAAACTAGCTGTGTAGCTCTGTGTCACTATAAGCACAACGAATATCCATATAATCATCACAAATCTTGCCAAGTTACTAATCACTTTTTCCCCTGTAAGACAAAATGTTAATTGGAGAAGTAAGTATATATAAACATTAAAACATATGTATGATGGAGAGAAAGAAAAGTTCGATCAGTAGTTAGGGTATGGATGATTACTTTGTGAAAAAACCATGGTTGAGAAAGAAAACCAGAAGCTTGTGCCAACTTGATGTGATGGAGGACCGCGAAAATCTTCATTTATTTGATGTTCAAGCACCCATATTACGAATCCTATAAAGATGAAGAAGCACAAAGTTGTCATCCAAAGGTCCCATGTCAAAGGCTTCAAGAAAACCCATGCACTTCTTGTCCTCTTGTCTTGTATTGGCACAACCATCACTACCCCAGACTCGGTATATGGCATAGTAAAACCCACATACGATGACCTATTTGCTCTGATCGTCGTATCTCCTACCACAGCATCAAAATTCTGTCAAGTAAGCAAACAAAATGAATCATTGCTCATCTTTTCGCACAAGGTCTATCAGATTTCAAAAACGCGAACATAATTACAATGCACTTACCCCAGTATGTACTTGATACACCAAATCATTGTAGTATGCGCCAGCTTTGCTTGCATTAGCCTTTGGAAAAGGAATAAATTCGTGAGGAAGTGCATAAGGTAAGATCTCCAATACGGCCTTAAACACGTCAATACTGAACCCAGTGACATCCACTGCATTAGTGCTCGGAATCCTGGTCACTTTAACAAACTCTAGGAAACCATCCTTCATCGGAACTCCTATTCTTAACTTGGTACCGTTTGCCGGGATATCCCATCCTTTAGGAGCTAGTAACGAATCTCCAGGCCATATAATAGGTCTAAGATCACACTTGGAAGTTGATATTGATCTACTAAATCTTGAACTCAACCGCTTTACAACCCTTCCATTTTCTGGTGTCCAATAACCAACTGTTCTTGGTGCACCACCATTCACATTGATTATCTTAAAAGTTGATGCATTAAGTTGCCTATCAACAAGATTGAAGTCTCCAGCCATCCCTTTGAAACTAATAGTGGATAATGCACGAGAAAGTTTTGAACCATAACGAGAGACCTCAAAAGTATCAAGATCTGTTGCTTTGAAGGAAGAAGCATTCCTCTTTTGGAATTTGAAACTTACATTGACAACTTTCTCAAATGCCATGGCTACTGCAAAAACGGCATCATATGCCCGCAATCCAAAAGCATCTAATTGAACATCTATGTTTTCCGGATCGTCTTGTTCGAATTGCCTTTTCCACCTTGATATGAATTGGCGAAGCTTCAATGTCCTTGGAATATAACTCTCTACACCTATCAGGCCTTGCATAGAATCAAGGACTGAAGCCATAGACTTTATATTATTTCCAATACCATTAGTCGTGATCCAAACAAAACCCTCTTTCATCATTCCTATCTTTTTTGCCTTGGCAAATAGCCGAGACGAAAGATCAGGCTTCATATGCACAATGAAGACTCGAGTCTGCATCGTCATCAACTTGAAAAGCTCCTTTTCAATTTCATCATCAGTGGCTCGTTCATGAATTGCACTTCTGTGGGGGATATGAGCATCAACCTCTTGCAAAGCATCAACCAGAAAAGGTATGACTCCTTCCCCGTACATATTGTCTACGTAGATAGGCACAACTCGTCTCCATCCGAAGTGTTGAACAATACCACTTATAGCTTTCACTTGGTTCAAGTCATTTTGTGCAAATCGAAAAAAATAGGAACTCTGAAGTGAAGTAAGAGAAGGGCTTGTTGCAGAAAATGTTATGATGGGTACGTTAGCTTGCTCTCCAAGATTAACAACGAAACTTGCCTGCATTGACGACATCGGCCCGAGGATGGCTTTCACTTCCACATTCTTTATCAGATCTAAGGCTGTATTTTTAGTTGTAAAAAAAAAAAAAATTAGTTCAATAAGTTTGAGAATTCATGAGCTTATTACAACGGCAGAAAACTAAACGAAATCAGGGACGTCTACAAAATCGTAGTATGTCTCCAACATTTGGTCAATATATATGTATGCACGTATATATGTATGTCATTTGTATTTTGTAACAATATATATGTATGCCATTTGTATTTTGTAGCAATATATATGTATGCATGTATACATCAGTATATCATCTACGATAACATAATATCCTTAAAAATAAGAGAGAGAGAGAGAGAGAGAGAGAGAGAGAGAGAGAGAGACCTGCGGCAGCCGCACCAACCACATCTCCACTTGAGTTCCTGGTCTTCAAAACGAGCCTAGTTGTGTAATGAGCATGGGAAGCATAGAAATCCGAGAGCGCCATTTCGATGCAACTCAAATACATCTTCCCACTAGGTTCGTTAAGGTCTACGACAACTCCCACGTTCACTGGGATTGTTCTGCTTTCAGCTCCTATCGCGGTAGCCATTAAAATCCATGAGAAAAGAAGAAGGATACTCCTCTTCTGATTCTCCATAATAAAACTCATGTTTGATTCGATTCGAAGTGCAAGGTCACTCGCTCATATCATTTATCAGACGATTCCAGCTTATTTATAAGACTAACCAGGATATTGATCCTAGGCGGATGAAATTTTTATCAGTTTCAGATCCATATACGAAAGTCCTAGGAAAAGATTGATCGAAATAGCACATCATTTGACTAGTCTCTTTCCGTTCAGACCGCGTAAGAATGTATGTATATATATTAACTTGAATTTTCTCATGGGACAGACCAGCATGATCGTCAATTCGTCATCTAGATCATTCGTGTTGCTTGGGATGCTTTGACGTAGTATAAATACGATCAAATGTTCTAGATCGTACTCATCACGCCTGTTATTAGTATAAGTCCAAGTATGGAAGATGCATGGGAGATCGCCTTAGATATTATTCCTTAAATAGACATGTTGGCTTTCAACCTCGGAGTTGAGTAAGAACTAAGAAACATAAATTTTTGGTCATATTGAGAATCTGAGATACGAATTCTTCGTATACTAGTAATATTCCAAAGTCCTACGAAAATAAATGCAGTCAAATACGCTGAATGGAAATTCGGGTTATAATTTTTTCAACAAGGACCTTAATTCTGGATTTAAGCTAGCCATCTGCAAATCGTGTATATATATATATATATATGTTCATGCCACAGTTCTCTATGTTCATACCACACACACATATATGTACCATCAAGTATGATAATTAACTAGTAGGAACTTCGACTCTCACGTTCTCGCCAAAATGCTCCAAGTTATAACGTTATAACATGCATGCAACTATGGCAAAATTAAGGCGACTTTTGTCCCAAATTAAAATGGAAGGAAGAGATTTGAAACATATATCTAGAGCGAAGTTTTACTATTAAATTAACGTGCGAAGTTCTTTTTTTGACACACTTTTTGGTCATATTTTAACATCTCCACCGTTCAGATGTTTGAACCTAAGTATATATCATTCTTACAAAATTTCATCTAATTTGGTTACTATTAAGGTATCAAAACTATATTAAATCAATGAACAAACCGAATATGTTCAACCTGAACTGTTTGTGTAAATCTGTATAATGAAAAGTCAAACGATTATCAAGTTGGATTAAATTTTGCAGAGATGATATAGACATTAGGTTCTAACATCTGAACGGTGGAGATGTGAAAATATGACTAAAAAGTGTGTCAAAAAAAGAACTTCACATGTTAATTTCAGAACGATGGTTAACTCTGGATAAAAACTATATATATATATATATATATAGATCGAAGAAAAGTAACTCTCTCTCTGAGAAAAACCTATCGCACGCCTCCATCCTCCGCCGCTACAATGGTCAAGGACGGCGTTTCGTCGATCAAACTACACCCTATTCGCTCAGCCCTCCTTTCTTCTCCGCCACCGCCGTGGAGAAGCCAGGCTCAGTCGAATAAAACCCTACCAAATTCCCAAATCAGGTTCCAAATCTTCCCCCATTAGCGATCTGAGAATGGGAGGACTGTCGTCGCAGCGCGGAGACTCAGCTCGGGTGAGTCTCGATGCGCCGAACAAGCAACCTTGGCCGATAAACAAGGGGGGATTTCTCTCCGTGCAATCTCCTTTAGTTTTCTTTTCTTTCTCCTTGGTCTGATGGTTGTGGGTACGTGTTGTAAGAGGTTTGAGTTTGGATTTCTCTCCGTTAATTCGAGGTGAGGTTATATGGGTAGATAATGGAGGCTCCAAGATCTGGTTCAATTGGTCGAGGAGACTCAGCAGTTTAGGCCAGGTGCTAGAAGTGGCGGGTTTGGGCCTTCTCTCCGGAACCGATATGATTTCGATGGCTGCGGTATTGTTGTTGTTGATGATGGGAGTATTGGACAGGAAACAATGGCGGAGATTCAGCCTCCGTCTAGCGGTGCATATGCTATTAGCCCACGGTGATTTGTGGCAGATTGGAGGGATGACGTTGTAGTCTTCAATGAAGGCGGTTTTATGATATGTTATATGTCAATGACAGCGTTGGTTTTGCCGGAAAAATCGTGGTGGGGCCTTTTGACTCTTGATGACGGAGAAGGCACGGCGGCGCTGTAGGTCCTAGACCTGATCCTAGGGTTTACCCATGTGGGCTTCATTGTGGTTGGGAATATTTGGGCCCTCATATTGGTTTGGGCTTGGCTCGAGTGTGTGTGGATTTAGTTGGATTGGGTCTTTATGGCCCAAAGCAAAATCTAGTTTTTTGGATCAATTGACAGTCTTGATAATCTTGGTTGTTACCCTTTAATATTACTACTGAGTGTTTCTAAACTGTGAAAATAAAAGCGTTATAAACGGTCTTTAGAAGGTGAATGTACTTTTGATTATTAGGTACCTAGGTGCCACATAAGTAATTAGTACTCATAGGGAATAATTCTTATTGTCAGCCGTCATGGGTGTTTATTTCTTATACTTAGGGCTGTCAATGGGTCGTGTCGGGTCAAGATTTTTCACGTGTCACAAAACACAAACCCAAACCCAACCCATTTAATAATCGTATCGAAAATTTAAACCCAAACCCAACCTATTTATTAACGGGTTACCCGTTTCCAACCCGTTTAACCCATTTAATAAATAGGTCGTGCCGTGTTGGACAAATGACCCATTAACATTGTGACTCATTTAACTAATGACTTGATTAAATTCACAACAAACTACACAAGACCACAATTATCTGTAATTCATATATAAATCCATTCATAAAATTAAAAAGTCTCATAAGTTTAAAATTAAAAAATTCATCCATCGTATAAAAAAAAATATACATAATCCATAAACTGAGTTTGAAATTTAAATTTGAATGTAAAGCATCAAATGCTAACTTGCAAACACTGCTTCACTTTATTCAGCATAAAAAGGAACAAATAATCACCACCTATAACAAAGCAAGATCATGGAAACAAGAACAAACATGAATACAATAATCTTATTAGGGTTTGAGCATGCTATCTAATAATCATGGAAACGAGAACATATATATATATATATATATATATATGTTTGTTCATATATATAAACCCTAAGTTCCTTACGATAGCATATATATAATAATCATATATCTCATCCCAGTTTTGAACTGGAAGATCTAGAACAAGAGTTGATCAAAATCAAGTATCAGATAAACATATCTCATATATAAAAGTACCATTGGCTTGACGATAATACCGTCTCGAGAAAATGTGAAGTTTTGATGCTGATGTGCGGTGGAACTTAGGGTTTTTGTGTTGATACAAGGCTTAAACAAGAGAATTTATTGTGTTAACGGTAACCCTAATTATAAGAAAAGACTTAATCGACCCTTATAAACACTTAATGTATGGGTCATGTATGCATGTTATATATAATATAACCCGACTTATTTAATAAACGTGTTAAGCGGGTTAATTTCGAGTTGGCGGGTTGACCCGCGGTTGACCCATTTAATAAATGGGTCATGGCGAGTTGACCTGCCGCTGACCCGCTTTTTAATCGTGCGGGTTCAACCCGCTTTATTTCGTGCGGGTTTCGAGTCGTGTTATCGGGTCGTGTCAGAATTGACAGGCCTACTTATACTGTTTGTTGATTAATATATTTCTTGAGAACTGATTTAAAAACAAAAAAAAAAACAAATAAAAGTTGTATGTGTTTTATTTTATCTTCTCAAAAAGAAAAAAATGGAATAATTGAAGAGTAACATTCAAGTTTTTCCCATATACAGTATGTCACGCCCCGAATTTGGATGAATAAAATTCAAATTCGAAAATGTGATAATTTAATAATCATAACTAACTAGAAATAAAATTACAAATTATTGTGCATTAAAGAGTCCAAAGAAATACGACTCCGGTGAATTCAATTATTACATCACCAATCTTACACAAGTTGTAAAGTATCGGACAATGTAATTATTCAACTCATGCCTCACTATATACTTAAAGAAAACAAGACTAAATGAGTAAGACCAATCCTACTCGCCGCAGCTATCAACCGCCGCCTCAACTCTGTTAATATTCATCTGCACGATTAATCCCTATATTATGGATTAGTGCACCGGGTTATAAACAATAAACCCGGTAAGCTTTTTAAAGTTTGTATGAGTAAACTCAGACTTACGCAACAACACTTTAACCATAAAACACCCGCACACAAAAATACAACGTAAGATTCAGACTTTCCTGCTTAGAAGCATAGTTTAGGAAAGTACGAATCTTGCATAATTAAAATTGTGAATCCTGCAAATAGCTTAGTTCAGGAAGTCACGCACATATAATTAAAATCGTGACTCTTCCATATAGCTTAGTTCAGGAAGTCACGCACAAATAATTAACAAAAATATATAACAAATGAAAGCATATGATAAATCTGTCAACCTCAAAATGAAGTCAAGATATTGTCATCTTAACTCAAGAAAAACAACGCACACCTTGTTTTCTTTTAAAACCCATCTCCCTTTACTCATAAAAAATACAAATCAACTAGTGACAAAATCACCTATTTTCACGACAACACTTGTACAAAATTAAGGAAGCATGTCCCTATTGGACAACAAAAGAAAAACACAAATAAATTCTTTTAAAAACATGCACATAATCATGAGACGCAAGTACCCCACATGTGTAACAGCTCAGCCCATAGACTTAGGATATTGTCCGCTTTGGGCCCCGCCCTCACGGTTTCGTCTCTCGGAGCTCGAGAGTAATTTCCTAGTAAATCACCTATTTTCACGACAACACTTGTACAAAATTAAGGAAGCATGTCCCTTTTAGACAACAAAAAAAAACACAAATAAATTCCCTTAAAAACATGCACATAATCATGAGACGCAAGTACCCCACATATGTAACAGCCCAGCCCATAGACTTAGGATATTGTCCGCTTTGGGCCCCGCCCTCACGGTTTCGTCTCTCGGAGCTCGAAAGTAATTTCCCAGTAGGTCACCCATCCTGATATTGCTCTAGACTCAGCAAGCTTAACTTCGGAGTTCCCATCCCCTCCGAAGCTATTGAGCTCCCAAAACGCGTTTTATGTATTGAGCTAGCTCTGCATATATAAGCACAACATCCACTCTTCCCCGGGCGATGTGGGATGCGTGACCTACCTACCTGCTAGCTTCCCTAGCCAGGTCAGGTCATCAAGTCATCACAATCCACCCCCCTTAGGGCCCGACGTCCGCGTCGGCACACTTCCGGGCGGAGACAGGCTCTGATACCAATTGTAACAGCCCAGCCCATACATTTAGGATATTGTCCGTTTTAGGCTCCGCCCTCATGGTTTTGTCTCTGGGAGCTCCAGAGCAATACCAGGATAGGTGACCTACTGGGAAATTGCTCTGAACCTCCCAGAGACAAAACCATGAGGGCGGGGCCCAAAGCGCACAATATGACCTACTAGGATTGCTCTGATGACCTATAAATAAATTAAAAGTGATTTTGTGTTTGTCCTGTGGAAGTTGTTTGAATTTTGGGGGAGCAGGTGGCTCCTGGAGTCAAGATGGTTAATGTAGAAGTGTTTTCTATTTGTCTATCACGTTTGGGTTGTCTATTTTAAGAGAGGTCATGCCGATTTTTCGGTAAAATCTCTCTTAAGGTGGTCTCCGCAGGGCCTTATCCGGGCCTTATCTCTTAAGGTGGTCTCTTAAAATCTCTCTTAAGAGAGGTCATGCCGATTTTTCGGTGAAATCTGGTTCGGGTCCTGTCAGTTTGCTCTGATACCAATTGTAACAGCCCAGCCCATAGACTTACGATATTGTCCGCTTTGGGCCCCGCCCTTACGGTTTTGTCTCTTGGAGCTCCAGAGCAATTTCCCAGTAGGTCACCCATCCTGATATTGCTCTGGACTCAGCAAGCTTAACTTCGAAGTTCCCATCCCCTCTGAAGCCATTGAGCTCCCAAAATGCGTCATTATGTATTGAGCTAGCTCTGCATATATAAGCACAGCATCCACTCTTCTCCGGGCGATGTGGGATGTGTGACCTACCTACCTGCTAGCTTCCCTAGCCAGGTCAGGTCAAGTCATCACAACATGACACTCACATAATTAAAACAACAAATGGGAATCACATTCCCAAACTCGAGGCGCACTGACCACTGTCATTCCCCTCCAAATCTCGCAAAGGTAGACTATACCTCTAATTAATCGTAACCAATCATCCAGCTAAAGGCTTGGTTCCTGATATAACTGCCGTAAAGATCCTTTTCATCCATCTGGTGAGATCCCTACGCCACACATGTAAGATCTCCGTCACCCACAGGAAAGATCTTACACTGGCCGTTAGTTTCCAAACCAACCCATTCATACCTCACACAATTCACATATTCTCAAATATGACAATTTCATAACTAAATGAATTCACCCAAATGCACAATCTCAATATATACACACACACACACACACACACACACACACACACGTAGACATTCACTCATGAATAGTCAACTAATACCAACTATAGTTATTGATCGTAAAATACTTTAAAAATCATTTTTATATTAAAATTATTTTACTTACCAATGAACCGTAGTCTATCAAGTTCATTCAATTTAAAACAAATATTATTTCCATAAAACAATTTTATATATAACGATCCATTTACTATAAATTAACTCGTATTATATACGAACACTGTGAGATTTACTCACCTTAATCACTCCGGCTGCGTCTTCAACCTCACAAGGGTGAGATACTCACGCAAAGTCAATCACCTAAGTGACATTATCGAAACTTAGCATCCCATTTAAATAAAATATAATATAATTTGCTCAGATCACATAATCCTTAACCCCGAGGCTTGCCAACACGCGACAAACCTCATTCGGAGCCTCTCAAGGTTCTTAGAATGCCTAGTCGACTATAGGATGGAACACCAAGCACCAAATTCTAGGCTGAATGCACGAATATTAATAATTGCCTAATAACGGATTCAAAAATGCATAACTTGGTCATACGGTGACCAAATCACGCAAATAATATATCTCCGCGCTAGTATCGACGAGCACGATTCAGCAGAACACTACTGCGCCACTACCAGAAAAAAAGCCTTTTACCGACGAAAAAAAAAAAACGGCCGACGACATACTATTTTCGTCGGCTATTCCCAAGAATGGCCGACGATTTTTTCTTTCGTCCCTAAAAAATATTTTTTGTCGGCTATACCCCTAGAATGACCGACGATTTAAAATTTTTGTCGCCTGTTCTCTTAAAGTATAGCCGACGAAAACGTTTGAAAGTTTGGCCGACGAAATTGGCATTTTCGTTTGGCTATGATAAAAAAAAAAAGAAAAAAAAAAAGAGCAGCTTCCATTTTCTATCACTATCGACAAACCAATGCTTCGTCCTTCAAATGCAAATGTGTCGTGAAATAAGATATGACCGAAATAATGAAATACGTCTACGGTTGAAAAATGACAATATTCCGACAAAATATGTGTGCCGAATGTTGCGGTTAACTGTTTTTTACTTCCGTTTTCCTATGGGTAGCTTGACGGTCGGTAAATATTTTGAGGAAAATTTTTATGCGATTAGTTACGTCTCATCGATTTGAAACTATTATCTGTTGAAGGTCAGGCCAAAAAACGTCATTTACACAGGCCAATTACCATTTCTAAGCGTTTAAAGGGTTGACTCACCCGGTTGACCGTCCCGATCGAGCCTTTAACGTTGTCAGATGTAGTTGGATTTTTTTTCATACATGTATTTAATCTTAACGGTGATATCTGACGGTTGGAATAGATTTTCCAAACTTTTAGATTCAAAATCGGAACATATGCACTAATGTTCCTTAACTTGTTTACCAAGTGTTTAAGTGAATGTATAGTTTCAAATAGTTACTATACGTACACTCTTCAAATACAAATGTGTCGTGAAATAAGATATGACCAAAATAATGAAATACGTCTACGGTTGAAAAATGACACGATTCCGACAAAATCTGTGTGTCGAATGTTGCGGTTAACTGTTTTTTACTTCCGTTTTCCTATGGGTAGCCTGACGGTCGGTAAATATTTTGAGGAAAATTTTTATACGATTAGTTGCGTCTCATCGATTTGAAACTATTATATGTTGAAGGTCAGGCCAAAAAACGTCATTTAGACAGGCCAATTACCATTTCTAAGCGTTTAAAGGGTTGACTCATCCGGTTGACCGTCCCGATCGAGCCTTTAACATTGTCAGATGTAGTTGGATTTTTTTTCATACATGTATTTAATTTTAACGGTGATATCTGACGGTTGGAATTTTCCAAACTTTTATATTCAAAATCGGAACATAGGCACTAATGTTCCTTAACTTGTTTACTAAGTGTTTAAGTGAATGTATAGTTTCAAATAGTTACTATACGTACACTCTTCAAATGCAAATGTGTCGTGAAATAAGATATGACCGAAATAATGAAATACGTCTACGGTTGAAAAATGACACGATTCCGACAAAATCTGTGTGCCGAATGTTGCGGTTAACTGTTTTTTACTTCCGTTTTCCTATGGGTAGCCTGACGGTCGGTAAATATTTTGAGGAAAATTTTTATACGATTAG
>OY821759.1:36032992-36117928 GCA_963682095.1 Potentilla sterilis | reverse complement strand
AATACCAGCAGCAGCCATTGAGAACCAGGACCAACTGATTTCGGCGAGGAGAAAAGGAAAGTCGACAGACGGATCATCGAGTTCAGGTAACATTTGATTTTATTAATTAAATGTTTTATTAAAATTAACGCACTAATATTTAATTTTATTAACCAATCGTCGTTTATGTGATGGGGACAACCGCTAGCAGTTCAAGCAGGAACACGCGAGGTGTCATATGTTTTGACACGCTCAGGAGAACTGTTGAGAGCAGCGGGAGGATCCGGATCAACGAATCTCCTAATCAGGTGGTTCAGGGGAAAAAACGCCACGACTACACGGGTTACGTGGGGGCACTGATTAGGGACAGAGTCCCTATGTTGTGGACTCGGTGGGCTGATGTGCCCGAAGAGATCAAGAGGGAGGTGAACAACGCTGCGTCGGTGAGTAATTTAAAAAATTTAATTTATTTTACGTAATATTTAATAATTTTCGGTATTGTTATAATTGTAAAACTAATAAAATATTATCTTTCAGACATACTTCGAGATTGCAGAACATAAGCAGCATTGGGCGGACGCGATGCAGTCGTTGAGGTACGTTGGGAATTCCTTATCCTATAATTCGAAATATTTTATGATATTAATAATATTTCTAATATACTTTTGTTTTTTCCGTAGGTTCAAAGAGTGGAAGAACGAGCTCCGTTCCCACTTTAACCAATACGACAACCGTGGTCGTATGGGTACTCCCAGAGAGTTCATGTTCAGGGAGTACGAGTGGCGTTGGTTGAAGACAGTAGACTTCAACAACCCACTTATGCAGGTAAATACTAAACTTAACTATAAATATTTATTTTGTTAAAATTTTAATTATTAGTTTAATTATTTTATAATTATTACACTAATATTTTTTGATGCATTTTTCTAATATTTTATTATTTGTTTGAAGCAACGTTCTCGGGTAAACTCTGAGAACCGCCGCCGTAACGCAACCCCCCATCATGGTGGTTCTAGGCCGTTTGCACAATATCAGGAGGAGGCGCTTAGAGATCATCTTGATAGCAACCCGTACGTGGAGACGTTCAAGATCGTTTATCCACAAGCGACAGAACAGCTCGTAAGTCGTTGATTACGATTTTAAAATTTTAATTATTAATTTTACTTAATTATATATTTGTTAGAATATTAATTTTTTTTTTCCCGTTCAATTAGGAGAGGGTGAACCGGGCCGAAGAAGAGGTGTTCCAGCAAGTAGTTTGGGAGACACAACCGAACATCTCAGAGGCAGATCTGGAAGAAGCCCTGCGCCAGGTCGACCGATCCAATGTCCAAACGGCAGCGAAGATGTTCGACGCAGCCTTCCCAAACCGCTCAAACAACTACTACTGCCGGGGTTTGGGAAGTTCTGGACTAGGGCTCCTGAAGACCACTAAGGGAGGTCAAAAGAAGGGAGGCGGGGAGAGCCAACAGGTGAGGGGGGAAGTGCGGAGATTGGCAGAAGAAAATGCAAGGTTGGCGGCCGAGTTCCAGAGATCACAGGAGGAACAACACCGCAGAACACAGCAGTATTATTTAGATCTGTCCAGTTGGCATGCTGAATGCGAGAGAATTCGGCGACACAACTACGCCGGCCAACAAAACTGGTGGTATGATATGTTCGCGGCACAACAACAAGGCCTTGAACCCCCGCCCCCGTTTCAGCCGTTAGTTGAACCTCCAATGCCTCAACCTCCCGAGTTCGGTCAGCAGGATGACGACCATGATGGAGAGCAGGATGCTGGGGATGACCTGGTGGACTTTAGTGGTTTAGGTGATGATTAGGGTTATATTTTATGTATATTAGAACGAATTAAATAATAAGTCATTTAGACGTGTTTCTTGTTGGTGCAAATGCATGGACTGTCTTTGTGATTTGCAGGTTGCTTGGAACGGTGATTTAGAAAATAATTTAATTTTTTTTTTCCCCAAATGCAAGAATAGCCGACGATTTTGGCATTATTTCGTCGGCTATAAGCACTATAGCCGACGATTTTTACCAAATTTCGTCGGCTATAAGTTTTATAGCCGACGAAAATGACATCATTTCGTCGGCTATAACTAATTAATGCCTATTAAAATATTAATATATTTCGACGAAATAAATGAAATCGTTGGCTATATTTCAGAACAAATAGCTGACGAATTTCGTCGGCTATAGTTTACGATATCCTCGGCCATACTCGAAAATACCCGACGAAATTCGTCGGATATTTGGCCCACGTTTGGCCGACAAAATAAATTTTCGTCGGTAAATTCGTCGGCCATACTTTACTATAGCCGACGATTTCGTTATTTTCGTCGGCTATTGGTATTACCGACGGCGTTTTTCCGACGAAGTATAGCCGACGAAAATTTCGTCGGCAGAAGGCATAGCCGACGATAATTTGGCATAGTCGACGAAATTTTTTTCGTCGGCTATTCACTCCGATCTGGTAGCCCCAAAATCCCTCAGAAGCGCCACCAAAAGCAGCCCAAAGTGGCTGCACGTAGGCCCCACGTGCCGCCACCAAAACCTCATCCAAACCTGCAACCAAGACCACCAACATGTAGATCAAGGTTTAAGGATTCGAAATATACCTGAAACACCCAAGGATACGGTCGGAAAGAGGCCGAATACGCCGCCGCTAGGTGGATCGGAATCTCGAACTCAGCCGCTGCGCTCCTTCGATGTGGACCTCAAGGCTAGCACATACGTGCTCAGAGGAAGGGAAGGAACTAGAAAATGGGTGCCTCGAGCCCCAGTTCTGCCTGGAGTGGCTGCTGCTCCGCAGCGTCGTGCACATGCACTCCCTCGATGCGATCCTTGGCTGGAAAGGAAGAGGAGGTCCAGACGAAGAGATTGGTGGGTGGCACAGAGTGTGGCGTCGCCGGACGACTGAGAACGGAGCAAGGAAAGCTCCGCTGCACAAAAATGGAAAGTGAACACTGAAATCGCAGCGACTGTGATATTTTCAGTAATTTTTTGACTTTTCTGATATTTTTGGAAAGTTAGGTATTTTTCTGATATTTATATAAATTTCTAATTTTTGGAAATAAATTCAGCAGGTCACAACTTCTTCATACGATGTCTGTTTCACGCATGCCACGTGTTTACGAACTCGTATCGCCGACCTCAACGATTTTCATGAAAGAAACTTTTCGAAATTCACAACGGATAAAAATATCAACTTCTAACCTATCGGAAGTTAAACGTTTTTCGGATTTTAACTCTCGGAATCACTTCCGACGTCCCGCAATTTTCGTAAATCATCGTCCCATTAATTACAAGAAATTAAATAATTAAAGTCGGGTTATTACACAGTACGTAATAGATTTCTCTAGTCAGTTATGATCAACATTAAATACTCATCAACTACTGGTAGATTATTCTGACGTTTCAATTATCTCGATCATACTGGTCCCAAATTATACAAAAATGATTCATTTACAGTGTCGAAGTGTCAAACTTAAACAATTGCTAATAGAAGATGATGATCAAAAGATATATGTACAGTACCACCTTTATACTAATAGCTAATTAATTAACTATTATTGAATACATATATACACGAATAAAAGTTGTGGAACTTGTGTTCTCCATTTCCTTTATGCTCTTGCTTGAGTTGCTTCGGGAGTTTCAGGGGTATCTTGAATAGTGATGGCAAGCTCATAAGTTGGAATGGTTTCTGGAGACGCTTGATGAGATGGTGTTTCTTGCCGGGAAAATACAGAAGTCACGTCTGTGCGGTTGGTATGGCTCTGTGGACTTTCTGGCCAGTTGTTATTTGGTGATAAAGCTTTCCCTTCATGATCTCGAGCACCAACAGTACTATCTGAATGTCGACTGCTTCTAAATGTATGAGAGCTAAGTTTTTTTTCGTTGAAGATCTCAAACATGGCTCTAGCTCTCTTCCACTTAGAGGTGCCTGAATCAGGGGGCATCAAGACATGCCTATGCTCAACCAAGAAGGAAGTTACAAAAATGATTAACGCAAATATTGACGATAATCCAGCAATTAAAAAGAGGCCCCAAAAGCTCTCCAGGCCAAGAGCATTGCTAGAAAAGTTCCCAGTAGAGTTTCTACAGTTATTATCTTTCTTGATCAAAAATTTATCTTCAATCTCTTTCAGCGTTCCATCATCTGTCAAATTTAGGATTGCTTGACTAATATCAGATACCAGAGGCGAACGTTTTGGAAATGCCTATAAAGTCATCACAAAAAAAAAAAAAATTAAAACAAATAATCTTTCACATGATCAAGAAGCTGTATAATATTCTTGTATATAGAATTGTAAATCGAATAAAATAGAAAATGACAAAAAGATGTGGAGAGAGAGAGAGAGATCTTACGAAGCCAAAGCCATCGGTTTTGAAGATTGGTCCAATCATGGTATACTTAGAGCAATAATTTGCAACAAATAGCTTCATGTAGGGGGTTTCATGAATAATTGCAGCAATACCACCTTTTTTACTCCCATTTGTAAGAGCTTCATCTATATCTTCCATAAATCCATAAGGCTTGAGCCTGGAAATTTCAAAACCTCTCTGTATTAAGAGATCATAAACAAAAGCACCCGTCATGTAGCCAACCATTTCTCCACTCCTTAAAAGATCATTTAAATCATTAATAGCTGGTCGGAGTTGCTGAACAGTTAATAGTGATGCTAGATTAGCAGTATAGCTTTGTGTCACTATTAGCACAACAAACATCCATATAACCATCACAAATCTTCCCAAGTTGCTTACCACTCTTTCCCCTGCAAGTGAATTCCACATTACAAAACATGCATATGCTCAAAGTATTCAATATAAAACAATAGTTGAAAATGAAATTCTTACTGTTTGAGAAAACCATAGTTGAAAATGAGAACCAGAAGCTTGTGCCAACTTGATGTGAAGGAGGACCTCGAAAATCTTCATTAATTCGGTGTTCAAGCACCCAGATCACAAAACCAATGAAGATGAAGAAACACAAAGTCGTCATCCAAAGGTCCCATGTTAGAGGCTGTGTGAAAACCCATGCATTTTTTATTCTGCTGTCTATGATTGGCACAACCATCACAACACCAGACTCTGTATATGGCATTGCAAAGTCCACTTGTAACGTTCTATTTGCTCTAATCGTTGCATCTCCTACCACAGCATCGAAATTCTGTCAAGTAAGCCACCAAAGAAAGATATTTTAGGTAAACAAATAAACTAGTAGTTACTTAATCTAACAAAAATGTAAGTAAAAAGATTAGGGGTACGTACGTATGCATTAACACAGTTGTAAAGGAACTTACCCCAAGGTATACTTGATAGATTAAATCATTATAACTGCCAGCACTGGTGCCATTAGGATATGCATAAGGAATCAAGTCATAAGGAAGTGCATATGGTAACTTGTCCACTACAGCCTTAAACACATCAATACTGAGCCCGGTGACATCAGTAGTATTAGTGCTCAAATTTGGTGTTACTCGAACAAAGTCTGTAGAACCATCATTCACTGGAACTCCAATTCTCAACTTTGTACCATTTTCCGGGATCTCCCATCCTTTCGGAATGGAGGATGACTCTCCCGGCCATATAATAGGTCCAAGAGCATCACACTTGAAAGCTGAAACATTACAGCTGTCTGTTGAGTTCAATTGCTTCTCTAACCTTCCATTTTCCGGTGTCCAAAACCCAACTGCTCTTGCTGGATAACCGTTCACATTAACAATCCTGAAAGTTGACAGTTGAAGTTGCCTATCAACAAGACTAAAATCGCCAGCTATTCCGTTGAAGCGAATAAGAGACAAGGTATTAGAAAGGTCTGAACCATATTGAGATATCTTCAAGGTTCCAAGATCTGTAGAGTTGAAAGTTGAAGCATTTCTTTCTTCAAATCCAAAGCTTGCATTCCCAACTTTTTCAATTGCCATGGCTATAGCAAAAGCCGCATCATATGCCCGATATGCAAAAGCATCCAACTCAACATCAATGATTTCTGGATTATCTTTCTGAAATTGCCTCTTCCATCTTGGTCTGAATTCTCTAAGCATCAACGTGTCTAAAACATCAGTCTCCACGCTTAACACTCCTTGCATCGAATTCATAACAGATCCCATTGCCTTCAAATGATCTCCTATCCCAGTGGTTGTGATCCACACAAAGCCCTTGTTCATCATTCCAATCTCTTTCGCCTTGGAAAATAACTTAGATGCAAGTTTAGGCATCATATGCACTATAAAGACTCTGGTTTGCAAAGTCACTAACTTGTAAAGTTCTATCTCAATCTCATCATCAGTGGCTGATTGTGAGATAAGACTTCGATATGGGACATGGGCATCAACCTCTAGCAAGGCATCTATTAGAAAGGGCATGATTCCCTCCCCATACATATTGTCTACGTAAATAGGGACAACTCGCCTCCATCCAAAGTTTTGAACGATAGCACTTATGGCTTTCACTTGGATAGAGTCATATTGTGCAAATTGGAAAAAATAGGAGCTCTGAAGTGAAGTAAGAGAAGGGCTTGTTGCAGAAAACGATATGATGGGGACGTGAGCTTTTTCTCCAAGATTAACAACAAAAGTTGCTTGCATTGATGTCATTGGTCCAAGGATTGCTTTCACTTCTACATTTTTTATCAGATCCAAAGCTGTCTCATTATAAAAAAAAGAATTAATTAGTTGATAAGATTTTATACATATTCTGATGCGCTTATAAAAGGCAAAATAACTCTATGATCGTTTCTAAGTTACAAATGTGTTAAGAGGCTAATTATAAGATAAATTAGATGTGTAATTAAGTGATTATATATTCGAATAACTGTATAGGGATTAAAAAATTGAACAGTTAAGATGTCGATATGTAGTAAAAAAGTTGGTCTAAAGGCTGGTTAGCTTCGTATTATAAAAGTAACCGGTCAATTTTACAGTAGTGCTACTATATAAAAAAAATATATATATATATTATTTCAATTTTCAAGTTTTGTATTATATATCTATATATTAGAATATCCACATCTCTATTCTTTAGTTTTTTAGTTATATATGAGTAGATGAATATTTATGTAAATTTTCAACCAAATTAATAATCGTTAATGTTTGGCATATTTTATTCGTCTTATATTTTGATCTAATTTGATGTCTTAATATTAAACAATTTGACTGATTATGTAGAAATGATTTGCTCATATAGACTTCAAAACTAAATAATACACTAATTTCGCAAAAGTCTGCAACTAATTCTCATTTAGTGGTCCTCAGGGCTATATATCAAGAGATAATAATTCTAAAAACTAATATCAAGAGAGTAATTTCATGAAACTGAGAGAGAGAGAGAGAGAGAGAGAGAGAGAGAGAGAGCGAGAGAGAGAGAGTACATGCATCAGCTGCACCAACGACATCTTCGTGGGAGTTACTGACGTTCAAAACGACCCTAGTCTTGTATTGAGCGTGGGAAGCATAGAAGTCTGAGAGCGCCATTTTTATGCAACTCAAATACATTTTCCCACTCACTTCATCAAGGTCTGCAACAACTCCCACGTTCACTGGGATTGTTGTTGTGTTTTCAGCTGCCTGGGCGCTCGCCATGAAAATCCATGAGACCAGAACAAGGATAATGATACTCCTCCTCATCTGAATCTCCATCGAGCTCATTCGTAATTGGACTACGCGCTTAATTACTTTGGAATATTTCTGTTCTATTAGTTAAGGCTAAACTCCAGCAATTATATAGAACATCGTTTAAGCAGGGATCAACCTACCTCGGTTTCGTTAAGATCGACACGAAGTTCCCAGGAAAAGACACATTATAAGAGTCAACGTATATATGATTTAGACAGATCGAATAGTTACACTAGCTACATGCCAAATATCTACTCACTCTTCCTTAAGACTTATATATCTTAATTTGTTTGTAGAGGATAAGTATATTTTAAAAATGAGCGACGACTGAAAATGAGCCTATAATATCTTGCACTTCATAATCAATCATCCTCAAGCCATTCCGAGTATCTTTTGTAAAGTCATGTGGTGTCCGATCGAGTGCAGAAGATGCCCAGCAATGACCTAAGCTAGCTTGCAATATGCTTTGTTTTGTATATTCAAAGATTCACTAGTATATTCAAATCTAGAGGATGTAAATATCAACCAGATATTATATATACGTATGAAACACGCAACTATTATATATATTTTGTTCCAGAGTCCTGGGGTTGAAGATTTGTAAGTATGAAACACGCAACTATATAATTAATATCGTCTAGACAAGGCCTCATTTAGATTTTAGTCCATCAAAAACAAAGATCATGTCATCTTCACTCCATGCAGTAGTCTCCAGCTCATCAAGATATGTAGGTTTACAAGGAATTTAGAGAAGTCACTCTACACTCTTCCTTGCTGAAGTTGTGATTGTTAGAGTTATTCAGACCGGTACGTAGCATCGATCGATCTCGATCCTCTCCCAATAAACCAGTAGAGATCGATCAAATGGGTTTCCTCATAGCATTGGAGATGCTAGTAGTTGAGTACGTCTTAACCTGACATATTTTATATACTATGAGTACGTACCGGCCGGCCATTCTTGTCTCTTTCGTCCAATAATTTATTTAATAGTTGCAAAGTCAAATCACTACTCCGGAAATATTGTTCATGTTTGTCGAGACTAAAGCAATGCCCCTTCGATCAGTTCGGAAATTGATCGAGTTGGTGATGATACTAGATAGGCCTGGCAATCAAATCCGCCGACCTGAACCCGACCGACCCGACCAAGGTTTTCCGGCGAACTCCGGCGGTCCCAGACGCCGGCACCGGTCGAAATCGCTTCTCTCCTCCGTGCGCGCCTCCCTATGGTGCTGGTCCCCTCCAACTCGTGCCGGTTTGAGCGATCCGAAGCCCGCAAGCCACGACGGCGACCCAGCTGCGACCCGGTTCGGTTCTGGCGTGTTTTGGCGGCGGCTCGACGTGGAGTTGCTCCCTTCATGAAGTTCTATTCCTCCTGAACCCAATGACGCAGGTGTTGTGGCTCGGGTTGAACTGTGGAGTGTCCGATTTCGAAGTGAATCTTGGCGGCGACGTTTGGTTCGTTTCCGGCCGAGCTTGTTTGAACTCCAGTTATGTGCATGCCCCTTTTGTTGTGATCTTCGTGTGGGGTGGGGTGGAGTGGTTGGCGCGTTTTCGAAGTTTTTGGGGCAGTATGTGGGCCGCAGCCCCTTGTGGTGGCTTGTGGCGGTACGTCTGACCTCCTAGAGAGCTTGCGAAGGCTATGTGGTCATGTGCTCGTCGATACGAGCCTATTGATATATAATTTGTAGATCTTGGTGGTCGTTTGAGCATGCCAGGGATTTCGTACTTCCGGTTTATCGATTTTCGTTATCTAGAATCCGACTGGTGGGCCATGTGTATAATGGTTATAAATTGATTATCATTATGTCTCAGTGACCTTGAGAGATCTCGGAGGAAGAGTTGTCTCGAGTGACAAGTCTTCAGATTGGGTTTTGAGAGTGTTTCTAGTTGAAGTCTTTTGGTTCATATTGATGCTAAGTTGAGGCTTCATTATTCTCTAGGTGCTTGGGTTAGTATGTCTTGTGCATTAGCACGTGTTGTGAAAAGACGCAGCGGGATGCTAAGATGAGTAAACCTCACAGTGTTCATATATAATACGAGTTAATTTATAGTAAATGGATCGTTAAATGTGAAATGGTTTTATGAAAATAAATATTTGTTTTAAATTGAATGAACTTGATCGGCTACGGTTCATTGGTAAGTAAAATGATTTTAAAATAAAAATAATTTTTTAAATACTTTACGATTAATGATTATAGTTGGTATTAGTGAGATATTCCTGAGTGAACGTCTATGTATATATAATTTACTTGAAATATATATATATATATATATATATATTTTTTTTTTTGAAAGTGTGCATTTGGATGAATTTAGTTTGTTATGAAATTATTATAATTGAGAATGTGTGATATGTGAATGGGTCGGTATGGAAACCAACAACCAGTTTGAGATCTTTCCTACGTGTGATGGGAATTTCTCATGTGTGGCGATTAGGGTCCACCCTGTGTTGAGAAGGGAGATCGCTATGTTGAGTCAAGTGAGTTTCGGACAGTCACTGTGGTGACGTGTTCATTTGTCTTCAGACGGTCACTGATGTGACAAAGACATGTATGTAGGGAACCAAGTCTTTGGCCCGGTGATTGGTTACGATCAGTTAGAGCCTACATAGCATGGATACGAGTACGCGTGTCCGTATTCGATACAATACGATATGCGGCACACCAATTATTTTTTTTTGAATACAGACACGTGGTGGACATGTTAACTAAATTTTATTTTAAATATTATATATATGCATAACAAAAATATGTGAAATGTAAAAAAAATAGTTTATACAATTAAAACTTAGTCAATTCAAATCCAAATATAAATTCAAACAAAATTTCATAATCAAATTACAATGCAAATAAAAACTTGTTCAATTCATTATCATAATAGCATAAGACGATGGTGTTTTAATATACGTATTTTATTTGTGACCACTAAAAGCGGGTAAACACCGAAAACAGTCATTTTCAGCCGCCTGTATGTCACATAAGGTTTTAGATATAAAGCAGAGAGCCTAGGGAAACAAACCTTTCTGTTCTGTCTTTGGTGCTGGGTATTAAGCAATTTCTAAATACAGACCAAAACACCCAGAAAGATCAAAGCTTTGTTGGTTTTGGGTTGTGGGTTTCACCAAGAAAAGATTAAAGCTTTGTGAGCATAGAGAGGAGTTCATGCTCTCTCTGTTCTTGGGTTTACTCTTGGCCCAATCTCTCTCTTTTCTCTCCACCTCGACGCAAACAGAGAGGGAACTCTATCTCTTTCTCTCCGTCGCACTGAACCACTGCCAAGCTTCTCCTCCACCTCTTGTCGTCGTCCGATGAAGACCCACACATGCAACCATATCGCCAAACTTCTCCTCCACCTCCTGACGAAACTATCTATGCTCCTCTTGGTCCTCCTAACCCTCTCCTCCCTAGCCGGGCGGAGATCAAGTCCCTAACGATCTCCGTCGACACCCGGTCGGGTTCACCCACACCGGCTTCGTAGCCATCCGCATCTCCTCCGTCGCTATCACCTCCAAGATCACCGACATGGACCCCTCCCGCCTCGACTTCTTCCTCCTCTCTGATGAGTCCCTCCTCCATTTTCCTAATCTACCCCTCGTGTCCTACTTATTTTCGTGTTCACCTAGATACGCACGTGTCCAACACAAATACGCGCGTGTCCAAATCAGACACGCTTGTCCGGACGTATTTATCCGTATTTCACCGTATCGTGTGCGTATCCGTGTCCGATACGGAATACTCCTCTGTTTTGCCGTGTCCGTGCAACCTAGATTAGAGCTCTAGTCTGTATGCCGTTGCACGACATGAGGGGTATCTATATGGGTTTTCTGGGTCTCATGCGTGCATGTTTTTAAAGGAAATTATAAGTGTATTTTTTCTTTATTGTCCAAGAGGGACATGTTTCCTTATTTACAAGTGTTGTCGTAATAATATGTGAATTTGTCACTAGTTGACTTTTATTTTTATGGGTAAAGGGAGATGGGTTTTTAAAGAAAACAAGGTTTGAGTTGTTTTTCTTGAGTTTAAGATGACAACATCTTGGTTTCTGTTTCTGCACAAACCCGTAGGCCTAGTGGAAACTGATGAATCTGGATGTGATCTTCTCCTGCGAACCTGCTAACTAAGGGGAATACCGGGCAGGCCGGTCTTCTCCTCTCCGATGCCTAAGTTAGTACAGTTGGGATGAATAGATAACTTAAGCAAGAGTGATAAGCAGTTGGAGAGATCAGTTACCTATTAAAGAGGGTAGTTGAGGCCCTTATATAGGTGGTCGGGCGTGAGGTCTGGTCTTACTCTTCGATGTGGGACTGGTTTCCTTCTGTTCGTACACAAAAGGACAGCTCTGGTGGCCTGTTCGGCAGGCTGGCGTCCCCGGTCCCCTGGCCCCTGGTCACAGGGTAGACTGTTGGACCTCGGGTCCGGGTGTTGGTGATCCTGCTCCGGGCCTCAGTCTGGCCCCGGACGTACTGGCTGCGGGTCTGTGGGCATATGTAGCCCCTCTGTGGCTACTGTCAACAAGTCTCCCAAGTTCCCGGTTAAGTGCGATCTTGAATGGGGACTTAATATGTCTCGCTCCTGTCCCGTAGACCCGCAGGGTTACCGACCCAACGGTGCCTAGTCCCCCAAGTCCGCATTGAAGATTGGACGTGACCGGCCGTTCGGGCAGAGAAGGCGTGGTGATGTGAGTACCTATTAATGATGACGTGTGACAGTTATGAGTATACTTGCAATACTAATGGTATTGTGCTCAAGTGTCGTCATGCCATGAATATGGAACGGGGTGAAACCCGGACGAGTGCATGGGATGACAATGTGGCATTGAAATCCACCATGCGATGAATATGGAGCGGGGTGAAACCCGGACGAATGCATGGGATGACAATGTGGCGTTGAAATCCGCCATGCGATGAATATGGAGTGGGGTGAAACCCAGATGAGTGCATGGGATGACAATGTGGCGTTGAAATCCGCCATGCGATGAATATGGAGCGGGGTGAAACCCGGACGAATGCATGGGATGACAATGTGGCGTTGAAATCCGCCATGCGATGAATATGGAGCGGGGTGAAACCCGGACGAATGCATGGGATGACAATGTGGCGTTGAAATCCGCCATGCGATGAATATGGAGCGGGGTGAAACCCGGACGGGTGCATGGGATGACAATGTAAGGACTCGACCGGTGGACTGCCATGTCGGAACGAGTCCCCCAAGTTCCCAAGGTAAAATTGCTGCCAACGGTGGGGCAGGCCGGGGAGTAGCCCGGTGGGGTGGCGTAGAGATAACAAGTCTCGCCATGGATCCCCATATTTATCACAGTTCAGTGTGATGCAGGATTTTTAGCCTGTTGGAAGAGTTTGCATGTGTTAGAGGTAAACTCTCCCGGGTTTATAAAACCCATGTGTTTGAAGCCTTGAGTTGTTGCTGGCTTGTCCTTGCCCGCAGGGGCGAAGGAAAGTGGCAAAACCGGTGGGATGCCTTGGAGCCGATTGAATACTACGTAACCGGTGGGATGCTGTTTCTGCACAAACCCGTAGGCCTGGTAGAAGCACAATAATAAAGATAGAACATGAACACAAGCAAGTATAGTGGTTCACCGTGCCATCGGAGGGCACGGCTGCGTCCACTTGGAATACTCTATAGCCGGCTAATAAGCCATCGGTGGTACAAGGGTGGAATGCCTTGGAACCAAGATCCCCAACTCTAAGGGGGAAGCCTTCTATTTATAGGGAAGGAAGGCTCCCTCCTTTACAATGTTTCCAATGTGGGATGCTTATTACACTATTACACAATTCCTTACTCACGAAGCTACTTCAGGCGCCCGGTGGCACGGCTTCCGAGTGCGGCACCGGTGATGTGGAACAATGGAGATGTAGCCGGGGTGCTGGTCTACCCGATGGATGCCGGAAGTAGGACCCATGACGCCGGTTGCACGGTCCACGAGGTCGCCGAATATGCTTGGCGGTGCACCATATATACTGTCAACAAGTTCCCGAGTATGAGTGCAATCTTACTTGGGGAGTTAATCATCATGTGCCGCCAAGCATAGGTGGTGACCGAGTCACCCCTACTACCACCAGTCCCCCAAGTTCCTGAGTAAGATTGGGCTCTTACCGGGCGTTCAAATGTCGAGTCCCCCAAGTTCGTGCTGGAGATGTGACTTGGGCGGGAGTGATGAGGTGCCGGGTGTGATGAGGTGCCGGGCGCTGAGCCTCACCGTCTGTGCCGGGCGTTATAAGGTGGTGGGTGTCCAGGGAGGATTCGGGTTTGACCGGTCCTGACTCGTTGAAGCCTGACCGGGCAGAGTTGGCGGAGCCGCTGTTGAACAGGACCGGGCCTGCTGAATCCGGGGTGACCCGCTGGCTGGGGTGACCTGCCGGATAGGACCGGGCCTGCTGAATCCGGGGAGACCTGCTGGCTGGGGTGACCCGCTCGGATAGGACCGGGCCTGCTGAATCCGGGGTGACCCGCTGGCTGGGGTGACCCACCGGATAGGACCGGGCCTGCTGAATCCGGGGAGACCCGCTGGCTGGGGTGACTCACTTGGATAGGACCAGGCCTGCTGAATCCGGGGTGACCCGCTGGCTGGGGTGACCCGCCGGATAGGACCGGGCCTACTGAATCCGGGGTGACCCGCTGGCTGGGGTGACTCGCTCGGATAGGACCAGGCCTGCTGAATCCGGGGTGACCCGCTGGCTGGGGTGACCCGCCGGATAGGACCGGGCCTACTGAATCCGGGGAGACCCGCTGGCTGGGGTGACCCGCTCGGATAGGACCGGGCCTGCTGAATCTGGGGTGACCCGCTGGCTGGGGTGACTCGCTCGGATAAGACCGGGCCTGCTGAATCTGGGGAGACCCACTGGCTGGGGTGACTCGCTCGGGTAGGACCGGGCCTGCTGAATCCGGAGTGACCCGCTGGCTGGGGTGACCCGCCGGATAGGACCGGGCCTGCTGAATCCGGAGAGACCCGCTGGCTGGGGTGACTCGCCTGACTCGTTGAAGCCTGACCGGGCAGAGTTGGCGGAGCCGCTGCTGAACAGGACCGGGCCTGCTGAATCCGGGGTGACCCGCTGGCTGGGGTGACCCGCCGGATAGGACCGGGCCTGCTGAATCCGGGGAGACCTGTTGGCTGGGGTGACCCGCTCGGATAGGACGGGGCCTGCTGAATCCGGGGTGACCCGTTGGCTGGGGTGACCCGCCGGATAGGACCGGGCCTGCTGAATCCGGGAAGACCCGCTGGTTGGGCCGTGAGCGGCCGAGGCTCTGGCGCAGCGGTGCGGAACCGGGGCAGCCGGTAACCGGAGAGATGCCATGTATTAGGGATATAACTTGTAATGCCACAAGCAACCTTGTCCAAGGTCAAGAGTTAAGCCTATGGCCGGTTGCTTGTGTGCTAGTGGCATTTTTGTAATTTATGTTTCCTTTGTTTTAGCTTGGTCCTCTTGGGAATATTCATGTTATATTCATGTTTCCCTGTGCCAAGTTACTATTTGTCCGATTTGCTCTATACAGGGGGGTTCCTAGTCGGCGACGGTTGGACTAGTGAACTAGTATAGGTAAGCACATGTACTTGCGCCCCTGTAAACGTCTTACCATCAATAAAGAGAGGAATTATTCAATCATCTGTGTCGCGTGAGATCTTTTGCAACTTTGCATTCAATTGCTCGCTCGCTTGTCGACGAGCTCGCCTCACAACTATATTATACTGTTCTTACTTGTTGCGTGCAATATATTAATATCGTGTGGTTTCCATTGTTCCTTGCAAGGTACGCTCAAGGCTGACTTACTACCTTCTCAAAGGGACAGTAAGTGCCGCACGGTCCTCTTTGCGCTCCCGCAAAGTCGGCCCGTGACAGCTGGTATCAGAGCCTAGTTGGCTCGAAGGCTCAGAACATGCCGGGAGGGATGACGAATGCACAAAAGTTCGAATGGATCGAGACTCAACTCGCAGAACTTGCGGGTGTCCCTGACACTGTGATTGATATTAGGGCCGCACTACGCCGCGTCGACCTAGATGAATTGGTGACGCGTGTTGCGGACCTTGAAGGGTTAAAAGGGCGAGTGAAGGCCCTTGAGAAGAAGGAAGCCCCGAGGTCTGAAACAGAGATTGAAAGAGACGAAGGAATTGTCTCCCCAGAGCAAGTGGGGGCAATGAGCGATGCCCTTGAGACGCTACAAGTGACGGTGGACACGATGACGGAGGATGTCCGTGCCACTATCGATGCGTTTAAGAATGAGCTGTTCGAGATGAACACAAAGCTCAACCTAGCTATCCGGGCGATGAACACCCAAACGGTAACGGACTACAGGAAGGTGAAGGTTCCGAAACCTCAAGCTTACGGAGGGGCGCGAGATGCCAAGGAGCTTGAGAACTTTCTATTTGATATGGAACAATACTTCCGAGCGGTGAAACCAGATTCGGAAGAAGCCAAAGTGAACATGGCGACAATGCATTTGTCAGGCGATGCAAAACTATGGTGGCGAACGAAGTACAACGACATTCAGAGGAATGTTTGTACTATTGAAACATGGGAAGACCTCAAGAGAGAATTGAAGGCACAGTTCTTCCCTGAGAACGTAGATTACATTGCCAGAAGGCAATTAAGGGAGTTGAAACACACCAACAATATCCGAGAATTCGTGAGCAAATTCTCTGTGATCATGCTCGACCTTCCAGATATGTCAGAGAAGGATCGACTATTCTATTTCCTTGAAGGATTGAAACCGTGGGCAAGGACGGAACTCCAGAGGCAAAGAGTTCAAGATCTAGCTTCTGCTCAGGCAGCTGCAGAAAGACTAACAGATTATACTTTTGAAGAGAACTCTGCCAAGAGACCCACAACCTCTACAAACATGAATGTCCACAGAAATGCGAGACCAGGACAGAGCAAAAGTGGGGGAGCCGAGTCAAGGTTCTCGAGTTTTGGGGGAGGAGACAGAAGAGCGGGTAACGTGAGAGATACCGCCTCCTCCAAGCCAGTTGCCTCAACTGGGGTGTACCCTCCAAGATAACCTAATGCTACTGGGTTCACACCAAGACCCCCATCATGCTTTCTGTGTAAAGGGTCTCACAGGGTGAATGAATGTCCACACAAGACAACATTGACAGCCCTGCAAGCCCACATTTATGCAAAGGAGTCGGAAGTCCACCCAGATGAAGAGGAAGAACCTGGTCATATGGGGGCTCTGAGTTTTCTGAATGCAGTGGGGAAGCAACCGATTGCATCTAAGAAGTCTCAGCCTAAAGGTCTCATGTTTGTGAGCGGAAGCCTAAATGGGAAAGTGGCCAAGAGTGTGATGATTGACACTGGCGCCACCCACAGTTTCGTGTCAGAAGTAGAGGCACGCAGACTGGAGTTAAAGTGGGAGAAAGATGTCGGCCGCATGAAAGCAGTCAACTCCCCACCGTCACCCACAGTCGGGTTGTCTCGAGGGGTGTCCTTGAAACTAGACTGTTGGGAAGGGAAGGCGGACCTTGTTATTGTAAAGATGGATGACTTCGATGTCGTACTAGGAATGGACTTCTTGCTGGAGAACAAAGCCATCCCCATTCCGAATGCACGAAACTTACTAATTATGGGAGAGAAGCCATGTGTAGTGCCTGCGAAAATAATCTCGCCAAGTGAACCTCGACTCTTGTCAGCACTCCAATTCAAGAAGGGGGTGAAGCGTCAGGACCCCTCTTATGTTCTCGTTCCTTTGAGGAAAGGCGAGATAGAACAGGAAGTAGTGCCACGAGAAGTTCAGGGAGTGCTCGAGAACTATAAAGATGTGATGCCGGCAGAGCTTCCCAAAGAACTTCCTCCAAGAAGGAATGTGGATCATGAGATTGAGTTGCTCCCCGGGGCTAAACCACCAGCGAGGGCTCCCTATCGAATGGCTCCACCAGAACTGGCCGAGTTAAGGAGACAGTTGGGAGAGTTATTAGAAGCAGGGTTCATTCAACATTCGAAGGCCCCATATGGCGCACCGGTACTTTTTCAAAAGAAGCATGACGGGAGCTTGCGATTGTGTGTAGATTACAGAGCTCTCAACAAGGTCACGGTGCGAAACAAGTACCCTATCCCTCTGATTGCCGACTTGTTCGACCAGCTTAGTGGTGCCAAATATTTCACCAAGCTGGATCTTCGGTCGGGATACTATCAAGTACGCATTGCGGAAGGAGATGAGCCAAAGACTACTTGCGTCACCCGATACGGCGCATTTGAATTTCTAGTGATGCCATTCGGATTGACTAACGCGCCAGCCACATTCTGCACATTGATGAACCAGGTCTTCCATGACTACCTGGACAAGTTCGTGGTGGTGTACCTAGATGACATTGTGGTCTACAGTTCCACCTTGGAAGAGCATGTGGAACATCTAAAGATAGTGTTCCAGCAGCTGCGTGCCAACCAGCTGTATGTCAAGCGCGAGAAGTGCTCCTTCGCGCAGGATACCATTAAATTCTTGGGGCATGTCATAGAAAGGGGGATAATTCGAATGGACATGGAGAAAGTGAAGGCCATTGAAGAGTGGCAAAGCCCCAAGAATGTGAAAGAATTGCGATCTTTCCTTGGACTGGCCAACTACTATAGGCAGTTCATTGAGAATTACTCGCTGAAGACCACTCCCCTGACAGAGCTTCTAAAGAAGGGAGTGACGTGGGACTGGAAGGAGGAATGTGAACAGGCCTTCAAGAAGTTGAAATGGGCCGTGATGAAAGATCCTGTCCTTGCATTACCTGATCTGAACAAGCCATTTGAAGTGCAGACTGATGCGTCTGACTTTGCGCTCGGGGGAGTTTTGTTGCAAGAAGGACATCCAGTGGCATATTAAAGCCATAAGCTATCTCCGGTAGAGAGGAGATATACCGCACATGAGAGAGAAATGTTGGCGGTGATCCATTGTCTGAGAACATGGAGACATTACTTGTTGGGGGCAAAATTTATTGTAAAGACAGACAACTCTGCAGTCAGTCACTTCCTGACACACCCGAAGCTGACCTCTAAAAAGGCGCGGTGGCAAGAGTTCCTAGCAGAATTTGATTTCCAATTTGAGCACAAAGCGGGTCACACTACAAGAAAATATGGCTTTGCCGACGAAAAAAAAAAAACGGCCGACGAAACACTTTTTTCGTCGGCTATTTCCAAGAATGGCCGACGAAAATTTTTGTCGTCGCAAAAAAAAAAATTTCGTCGGCCATTCTCAGAGAATGGCCGACGATTTTTTATTTCGTCGGTAAAAATGAAAAATCGTCGGCTATTCTACAAGAATGGCCGACGAATTTTTCCGTCGTCCCTAAAAAAAATGTTTCGTCGGCTATACAAATTTTGGAAGAATGGCCGACGAAGTTGACAATTTCGTCGGCTATAAGTCTTTATATTTTCAGATCTGGACAGAAGCTGCTCATTTGAAAAAAAACGGGAGAAAGAGTGAAAAATCTGTGGGTATTGTTGAAATCCGTCCTCTCTTACATTGTGGAGCTATATATAGGTACGTATATGTGTATATATGTTGATTTTGAGTTTTAGTTGAGTTGATTTTGAGTTTTAGTGATTTTGATATAGTAAGTGATTTTTTGTTTTGTTGTTGTTTTAGTGTTAGAATGTATGTATATATGTTGATTTTGAGTTGTAGTTGAGTTGATTTTCAGTTAGAGTATAATTATGTGTTTTAATTTAATAATATTATTTTAATTAGTGTTAAAATATATATAAATTAATATATTAATTAATGGTTGTTGATAGTGTAATGAACTTAAATAATGGTTGTTAATTAATGGTATATATATATATGAGTTGATGTTGATAATAACATATATTGTAATATATATGTGTTAATTAATTTATTATTAATTAAAGTTATACATATATATTATTATCAGGCTATATATGGATCGAGATAAGAGTTGGATTTCGCTTCCAAGGCATGACCGACGATACACTACAGGAGTTGTGGATTTTATGCAGTTCATCGAGGAAAATGCAAAGGGGAATTACCATTATTGCCCGTGCAAGAAATGTAAGTGTCGCAGTGATATGTGTCGATTTCCGATTAGGACAGTATGGGAGCACCTAAAGAGTAATGGGTTTTGGCCGAAGTACACACGTTGGATATATCACGGTGAGCCATCATTAGATGGATCGC
The DNA here is from genome assembly GCA_963682095.1 of Potentilla sterilis. Taxonomy (NCBI): domain Eukaryota; kingdom Viridiplantae; phylum Streptophyta; class Magnoliopsida; order Rosales; family Rosaceae; genus Potentilla; species Potentilla sterilis. The sequence goes on along the minus strand of OY821759.1, from coordinate 36,098,205 downwards.
ATGATCATGGGCAGTATTTTGAGGCGGGGAGTAGTAGTACATCCAACGATCCAACAATGGGATTCGTCAACGACGTGTTTCCTTTTGAAAGCGGTGTACGTGGGGAACAATATATGCAGGACCCGGTGCAGCCGTTCCCACAAGTTGTCAACACTGCTGCCTTTGACAAGTACAACAAACTGATTGCATTGCAACAGACCCCTGTGTCTTCAAGTTCTGAGAAGACAGTTCTTCAAAGTGTGATGGAGGTAATGAGGATTAAAGTGGAGACAAAAGGGAGCATCAGGCAAGTGGATGAATATCTACAGTACACTTCTTCGTTGTTGGAGGAGGGTCATCGTAATCCTACCAATCACCGTCAGGTCCGAAGTATTCTCAAAGATCTAGGGCTTTCCTACATTAAGATCCATGCATGCGCATTTGACTGCGTTCTCTTCTGGGGTGAAGATGCAGAAGGGAATGACCTTGCTAGCCTTGACGCATGTCCGATATGTCAGTCTGACCGATATAAGTTGACGGGAGCAGGCAATAGGAAACCTGTGAAAGTGCTTCGGTATTTTCCGTTGAGAGATAGGCTTGAGCGGTTGTACATGTCAGAAACCACCGCAAAAGCGATGAGGTGGCACGGTGAGCGGGACGCGGGAGACGCAGATATCATGACACACATCTCTGACGGAGCGGCTTGGAAGCATATAAACAATGAGTTTCCTTATTTTGCGTCAGATGTCAGAAACGTCTGGCTCGGGCTCTCAACCGACGGGTTCAACCCTTTCGGCACCATGAGTCTTTCATACAGTATATGGCCGGTGGTTTTGGTACCTTACAACCTTCCTCCGTGGATGTGCATGAAGAAGGAATATAATATGTTGACGTTGTTGATTCCGGGGCCTGGTTACCCAGGAAAATGTCTCGATGTGTATATGAGACCATTGATTGAAGAGCTTAAGGTATTGTGGGACGTTGGTCATCCCACTTTTGACAAGTACAAGCAGGAGACGTTCCAGATGCATGCCATGGTTATTGGTACCATCAGTGATTTTCCTGCTTATGGGATGTTGTCGGGCAGCGTTGTTAGGGGATACAAGGCTTGTCCAGAGTGCCTCAGCGATTATGGGAGCACCCCTCATTGCAACAAGATATGCCGAATGGGTCATCGTGTGTTCCTTCCGGCGGATCACCACTGGCGTTACGAGTCCGCCGCATTTGATGGAACCGAAGAACACGGCCGTGCTCCCAGAAGATGGACAGGAAGAGAAATTTTAGCAAGACTTAATGAGTACGATTTTGGGCCCCTCAGCAATCATCCCGATATTGTAGCGGAAATACCTGAAAGGTCTGAGGAGTACAAATTCTGGACACATAGGAGCATATTGTGGGAACTCCCGTACTGGTGTGAGTTGCTGATCCGTCACTTCCTAGACGTTATGCACATAGAAAAAAATGTTTCTGAAAGTGTGGTGGGCACAACGCTGAACTTGGAGGGGAAGACGAAAGACGGTCCTAAGGCTCGCACTGATCTGCAAAACATGAATATCAGAAAACCACTATGGTTGAAACAAGGGAAGAGAAAAATGCCTCAAGCTCCTTACACCGTCAAGCCTGAGCATAAATCAGAAATTTTCCATTGGATAAGTCGGGCCAAGTATCCTTCAGGCTTTGCTGGAAATATAGCCAAATGTGTCAACAGACAATGCAACAATCTGTACGGGTTGAAAAGTCATGACAATCATATCCTGCTACAACGTCTCTTCCCTGTTTTCATTCGACCGTTCCTTCCCCGTCACGTTGTGGAGCCGTTAGTAGCGTTGGCAAGATTTTTCCAGAAGGTATGCACACGGGAAGTGAGAAAATCTGACCTCCGGGAAATGCAACAAGACATCGTTCATATCATGTGTAAATTTGAGATGATATTTCCTCCAAATTTTTTCGACATCATGCCTCACCTCATGATCCATCTTCCTCGGCAGTTGTTGCTTACCGGTCCTGTGCACTTCACTTGGATGTATCCGATGGAAAGGTACGTATTTTACACCTTATGTTAATTTCCTCATCAATATATGTGATATAGTGTTAATGTATTATCATAACACTTTAAAAACTTGATTTATAGGCAACTTGGACAATACGGTGGTTTTGTCCAAAACAGATCCGCACCTGAAGGATGTATAGCTGAAGCATATATTGCGCACGAGTGCGTCACCTACATGAAGCTGTATTTCGGAGCGTTACAGGAAAGCATACAGGAAGATGTACCGTCACAGTTCAATCTTTCAATACTCTCCGACGATGTTGTACTCGGTGGAAACATGCCAGATTCCTACAAGTTGAAAGATTATGAGGTAGCCATTGCACATTGGTGGGTACTAATCAACTGTTCAGAAGTTCAGTTTTGGAAGGACATACATCTACGCTGTGAAGGAGTAGCAGGTGATCGCGATTACCACAACCAGACATTCGCAGAGTATTTCGGCCGCTGGGTACGTACCTTTAACACTATTCTATACGTGTTCATATATTATTGTGTATATTTATTCATATTTATAGTTGATTCTGATGGTTGCAGATGGACCTTATTGCAAATGATAATCACCCAAACTGGTCGCACGAACTCAGACTTTTAGCGAGGAGGCCGGTCTATTCAAAAGTTTATGCGACGTGCAAGGTGAATGGTGTGTTATTTCGATGTGAAGACAGAGACCTCAGACTGAAAACACAAAATTCAGGGGTTATGGCACATGGTGGGGATGGTGGAGTTGACTATTACGGTGTTCTCCATTCAGTTGTGGAACTGCATTACGGAGAAGGCATGAAAGTGCACCTTTTCAAGTGTAGATGGTTTGACACACGGCCGCAGAGCATGAAAACCGATCAATACGGCGTAAGTTCTGTGAACACTAGTACATCATGGTATGAGGACGACCCTTTCGTTTTAGCCACATGGGTGAAACAAGTGTTTTATCTTGATGATCTCGCCAAGGGTGACCCGTGGAAAGTAGTCAACACTATCCACCATCGCAACATTTACCGGGCGTCTACACTTGGAGTGCCTGAAGAGAACGAGGAAGGGGGCACCGCGTATCAAGAGCCCAACTCAAACGGTATTCCTGACTCCTCTTTTATTCGCCTAGATACGCCGGTGCGAATTCAACGTGAAGAGCCACTGCTTGTTGATGTTGATCCAACTGAAGAAACTAACGAGGACTCTAGTGGTGAGGAAAGACATAGATTACCCCTATCGAGCAATTCAGAAACCGAAGAAGACTCATCCGATGATTCCGATTACAATCCGACGGATTAAGTAATTTAAATGATGTAATCCTTTGATTTGCAATCAACTCATTTCTAATGAACGGGCGTGGGGATGAGCCTCCTAGCTAGGCTGGGTTCCAAACCCTTTAAAAAAAAAATTTGAAATATGTTGACTGTTGGGTTTCTGGTTTTTTATGTTCAATTTTGGTTATATGTGAACAGGACATCGAAATAGGAGAGGTGTAAAACCACTGATTTTTTTGGTTTTTTTTTTCTGAGAATAGCTGACGAAAAATGCATTATTTCGTCGGCTATAGCAACAATGGCCGACGAATAATGAATTATTTCGTCGGCCATAAGTTTTTTAAAAATAATTATTTTACGAATAATGGCCGACGAAAATTTCATTATTTCGTCGGCCATAAGTTTTTTTTAAAAATAAATATTTTATTTTTTTACCGAAAACGACAAAAGAATAGCCGACGAATACTAGGTTTTATTTCGTCGGCTATGATTTAAAAAAAAAACAAAAAATGAGCAGCTTCCATTTTGTATCACTGTCGTCAAACTGTTGCTTCATCCTTCAAATGCAAATGTGTCGTGAAATAAGATATGACCGAAATATTGAAATACATCTACGGTTGAAAAATGAGAAGATTCCGACAAAATCTGTGTGCCGAATATTGCGGTTAGCTGTTTTTTACTTCCGGTTTCCTATGTGTAGCACGACGGTCGGTAAATCTTTTGAGGAAAATTTTTATACGATTAGTTGCGTCTCATCGATCTGAAACTATTCTCTGTTGAAGATCAGGCCAAAAAACGTTATTTAGACGGACCAATTTCCGTTTTAAAGCGTTTAGAGGTTTGACTTTGTAGTTTGACCGTCCCGATCGAGCCTTTAACGTTGTCAGATGTAGTTGGATTTTTTTTCATACATGTAGTTAATCTTAACGGTGATATCTGACGGTTGGAATAGATTTTCCAAACTTTTAGATTCAAAGTCGGAACATATGCACTAATGTTACTTGTTTACTAAGTGTTTAAACGAATGTATAGTTTCAAATAGTTACTAGACGTAGACTCTTCAAATGCAAATGTGTTGTGAAATAAGATATGACCGAAATATTGAAAAACGTCTACGGTTGAAAAATGAGCAGATTTCGACAAAATCTGTGTGCGGAATGTTGCGGTTAACTGTTTTTTACTCCCGTTTTCCTATGGGTAGCCTGACGGTCGGTAAATCTTTTGAGGAAAATTTTTATACGATTAGTTGCGTCTCATCGATCTGAAACTATTCTCTGTTGAAGATCAGGCCAAAAAACGTCATTTAGACGGGCCAATTTCCGTTTTAAAGCGTTTAGAGGTTTGACTTTGCAGTTTGACCGGCCCGATCGAGCCTCAGATGTAGTTGGATTTTTTTTCATACATGTATTTAATCTTAACGGTGATATCTGACGGTTGGAATAGATTTTCCAAACTTTTAGATTCAAAATCGGAACATATGCACTAATGTTCCTTAACTTGTTTACTAAGTGTTTAAGTGAATGTATAGTTTCAAATAGTTACTATACGTAGACTCTTCAAATGCAAATGTGTCGTGAAATAAGATATGACCGAAAAATTGAAATACGTCTACGGTTGAAAAATGAGAAGATTCCGGCAAAATCTGTGTGCCGAATGTTGCGGTTAGCTGTTTTTTACTTCCGTTTTCCTATGGGTAGCCTGACGGTCGGTAAATATTTGGAGGAAAATTTTTATACGATTAGTCGCGTCTCATCGATTTGAAACTATTCTCTGCTGAAGATAAGGCCAAAAAACGTCATTTAGACGGCCCAATTTTCGTTTTAATTTATAGGGTTTAGAGGTTTGACCTTGTAGTTTGACCAAAGGTTTAGCCGACGAAATCAAATATTTCGTCGGCTAAACTCTTGCCATCCTCTTAGTGTCCGCCGTTAGATGGCTCAGATCGAACGGCTGTGATTTTCCAAAGTATAGCCGACGAAATATTTAATTTCGTCGGCTAAACTCTAGTGATCCGCGCCTTTTCATTGTTCGCCGTTGGATGGGGGAGATCGGACGGTTGCTGACCGCCTAAACTATGGCCGACGAATTAAAGCATTTCGTCGGCTATACTTAAGTATAGCCGACGAAATTTTTTTAATTCGTCGGCTATACTATCGGGTATAAGTTTGTTGCAGCCGAACCCTAGCCTCCATTTGCTGCATTTTTCCAATCTTCCTCTTCGACGTGCAATCCGGCCCTCCTCCCTCTATCTCCTCCACGTCGGCAGCCCCGGCCCGACCTCCTCCCTCCTCCTCCCTCCACGTCGGCAGCCCGACACCTCCTGCCTCCCTCCTCCTCCATTTTTTTCCGACCGTCTCCCTCCTCCGTTTCCGGTGCCGACCAAAGGCCTCCTCCTCCCTCCTCCAGCCGGCCTCCTTCTCCTCTGCCCGAATCAAGCAATGTAAGGAAATTTTTTTTTTTCATTTATGTTAATTAATTGTTAATTTAGTTATAATTGTTAATTTATGTTAATTTATGTTAATTTATGTATTTATGTTAATTTAGGTATAATTTATGTATTTATGTTAATTTAGGTAAATTTTAGGTATTTATGTTAATTTATGTATAATTTAGGTATAATTTTGGTATTTATGTTAATTTAGGTAAATTTTAGGTATTTATGTTAATTTATGTATAATTTAGGTATTTATGTTAATTTAGGTATAATTTTGGTATTTATGTTAATTTAGGTAAATTTTAGGTATTTATGTTAATTTATTTATAATTTAGGTATTTATGTTAATTTAGGTATAATTTAGGTATTTATGTTAATTTAGGTAAATTTTAGGTATTTATGTTAATTTAGATAAATTTTAGGTATTTATGTTAATTTAGGTAATTGTTTCCAAATTTATTTTAATTATATAATTTATACGTATAATTTAATTGTATAATTTAGCTTAATTATATATATAGCTTAATTATATTTAATTAGAATTTGTTATTTAATATAATATAATTTAATATGTTAGTATATAAATTGTTATATTAAAATATGTTAGTATTATTGGTTATTATATTAATTAGAATTTTTTATTTAATATAATATAATTTAATATCAATTAATGTATTAATGCCTCGGGCTTTAGATGGCCGATGCATTAAGAAACCTATTCGGAGGCCGTCGTGGCAGCAGATCTAGAGGTTCTAGAAATTCCGGCGGTTCCGCAGACTCCGAGAGGACCGCTAGCCAGCCTGAGAGGACCACTAGCCAGCCGCGGAGGAGTGTAGATTCATCCCAGCCGCAGAGGACTGTGGATGCAGACCAGCCGCGACGGAGTGTGAGTGCTCGGCACCAGACCCTTCTCCAGGCGGGGCGGCTGTCGAGCACTTCACTTCCGCATGCCGGTCCCGCTGTGGCTCCGAGGTTTAGTCGGCAGCTGTTTCACGAGGAGATAGCTGCCGACGTTCCTCAGGTTCGTATGCCTGAGGTTCATCGGGAGCCGATGCCGAGTTCGACTCAGTCTGGTGCTGACTCGACTGAGGTTCCTACTCTCCCAAACCAGCTTTTCCTCCCGTACAACATTCCGGCGATACCGGAGGTCGACTATCAGGGTGTGCCCTTATGGCCGGATATGCCTCAGTACGTTAGTGCTGCGGAGGCATACCGGCAGCAGCCATTTGAGGACCCTGACCACCTTATTTCGGCGAGGAGAAAAGGGAAGTCGACAGACGAGTCATCCACTTCAGGTAACATTTGATTTTATTAATTAAATGTTTTATTAAAATTAACGCACTAATATTTAATTTTATTAACCGATCGTCGTTTTTGTGATAGGGACAGCCGCTAGCAGTTCACGGAGGAATACGAGAGGTGTCATCTGTTTTGACACGCTCAGGAAAACTGTTGAGCGCAGCGGCAGGATCCAGATCAACGAACCTCCTAATCAGGAGGTTCAGGGGAAGAAAAAACGCGACTACTCGGGTTGCGTGGGGTCAGTGATTAGGGACAGAGTCCCTATGTTGTGGACCCGGTGGGCTGATGTGCCCCAAGAGATCAAGAGAGAGGTGAACATTGCCGCGGCGGTGAGTAATTTAAAAAATTTAATTTATTTATCGTAATATTTAATAATTTTCGGTATTATTACAATTGTAAAACTAATAAAATATTATTTTTCAGACATTCTTCGAGATTGCCGAACACAGGCGGGATTGGGCGGACAACCAACAGACCTTGAGGTACGTTTGTTTTTATGATATTATAATTATCTTATAATTATTAATATTTTATGATATTAATAATATTTCTAATGCACTTTTGTTTTTTTCGTAGGTTCAAAGAGTGGAAGAACGAGCTGCGTTCCCACTATCGCGATTACGACCACCTTGGTCGTATGGGCACTCCTAGGGAGTTCGTGTTCCGCGAGTACGAGTGGCGTTGGTTGAAGACAGTAGTCTTCAACAACCCAGTTATGCAGGTAAATACTAAACTTCAGTAAAAATGTTTATTTTGTTAATATTTTAATTATTAGTTTAATTATATTATAATTATTACATTAATATTTTCTGATGTATTTTTCTAATATTTTATTATTTGTTTGAAGGAACGGTCTCGGATAAACTCTGCGAACCGCCGCCGGAACACAACCCCCCATCATGCTGGTTCACGGCCGTTTGCACAGTATCAGGAGGAGGCGCTCAGAGATCATCCTGATAGCAACCCGTACGTGGAGACGTTCAAGATCGCTTATCCACAAGCGACAGAACAGCTTGTAAGTCGTATATTACAATTTTAAAATTTTAATTATTAATTTTACTTAATTATATATTTGTTATAATATTAATTTTTTTTTCCCGTCCACTTAGGAGAGGGTCAACCGGGCCGAAGAAGAGGTGCTCCAGCAAGTAGTTCGGGACACACAACCGAACATTTCAGAGGCAGATCTGGAAGAAGCCATGTCGACCGGTCCAGTGTCCAAACGGCAGCGAGGATCTTCGACGCAGCCTTCCCAAACCGGTCAAACAACTACTACTGCCGGGGTTTGGGAAGTGTTGGACTAGGGCTTCTGAAGACCACTAAGGGAGGTCAGAAGAAGGGAGGCGGGGAGAGCCAGCATATGAGGGGGGAAGTGCAGCGATTGGCCGCAGAATTGGCGACCTCGTCTCAGACAGTACAGGAGCTGCGCCGCAGCACACAGCAGTATCAGCAGGAGACGCGCCGCAGATCACAGCAGTATCAGTTGGATGTGGCCGGTTGGCATGCCGAATGCGAAAGAATTCGGCAACACAACTACGACGGCCAACAAAACTGGTGCTATGAGCTGTTCGCGGCACAACAACAAGGCCTTCCACCCCCGCCCCCGTTTCAGCGGTTAGCGGAACCTCCAATGCCTCAACCTCCCGTGTTCGGTCAGCAGGATGACGAGCCTGATGGAGAGCAGGATGCTGGGGATGACCTGCTAGACTTTAGTAGTTTAGGTGATGATTAGGGTTTAGGGTTTATGTATATTAGAACGAATTTAATAAAAATGGTATTTAGACGTGTTTCTTGTTGGTGCAAATGCATGGAATGTTTTTGTGATTTGCAGGTTGCTTGGAATGGTAATTTAGAAAATAATTTAATTTTTTTTTCCCAAATGTAAGAAAAGCCGACGATTTTGGAATTATTTCGTCGGCTATAATAACTATAGCCGACGAATTTTACCAATTTTCGTCGGCTATAAGTTGTATAGCCGACGAAATTTGCATTATTTCGTCGGCTATAACTAATTAATGCCTATTAAATATTAATATATTTTGAGAAAATAGCCGACGAACATTATGTATTTCGTCGGCTATTGTTAACAACATATAGCCGACGAACATTTATTAATTCGTCGGCTATATATTGTTATCAATAGCCGACGAAATACATAATTTTTCGTCGGCTATACTTAATGAATTTCGTCGGCCATACTCGAAAATACCCGACGAAGTTCGTCGGCAATTTGTCCCAGGTTTGGCCGACGAAAAATATTTTCGTCGGTAAAGTCGTCGGCCATACTCTACTATAGCCGACGAATTCTTTTTTTTCGTCGGCCATTAGTATAGCCGACGGGGTTGTTCCGACGACGTATAGCCGACGAAAATTTCGTCGGCAGATAGTATAGCCGACGAAATATAACCATAGCCGACGAAATTTTTTTCGTCGGCTATTCATCCTCATCTGGTAGTGTCACTCGAACCAAGTGGCCGATGCCTTAAGTTGGAAGGCGGATCTTGTTAGCACCCGAGTGTTAGCGATGTTGACAGGCAGTGCCGTCGCAACCGACATCAAAGGAAGAGTTAAAGAGGGTCTGAGAAAGGATCCTGCCGCTCAAGCCCTTGTCGCTAGTAGAGGAAGGGAAAAGTCAAAGGTTTTGGGTGGAAGCCGGCCTGCTAATGGCAAAAGGGGGCCGAATGTATGTCCCTCGTGCTGATGGGTTACGAAGAATGCTTATGAAAGAGTGTCATGACACCTTGTGGGCAGGGCACCCAGGATGGCAGAGAACACATGCTCTTCTGAAGCAGGGATACTATTGGCCACAAATGAGAGATGACGTGATGGAGTACACTCGAACCTGCCTCATCTGCCAGCAAGACAAGGTGGAGAGACAAAAGACACCGGGCTTGTTGGAACCACTGTCCACACCGACTCGGCCCTGGGAGAGTGTCTCCCTGGACTTCATTACAAGCCTCCCTAAGGTGGGGGACATTTCTGGTATCCTCGTTGTGGTGGACAGGTTCTCTAAGTATGCAACATTTGTGCCAACCCCAAAGCATTGCTCTGCCGAAGACACAGCAAGTCTCTTTTTCAAGCATGTGGTCAAGTATTGGGGCGTGCCACAGAATATTGTCAGTGATCGAGACACAAGGTTTACTGGGTCCTTCTGGACAAAGTTGTTCAAGCTGCTTGGGTCGGAGCTCAACATCTCTTCCAGTTACCATCCTCAGACAGATGGGCAAACTGAGAGATTCAATGGAATGCTTGAAGAGTATTTGCGACACTTTGTCCATGCCAACATGAAGAATTGGGTGGAACTCCTAGACGTGGCCCAGTTCTGTTTTAACTCGAAGAAGAGTTCAGCCACCAACATGAGTGCGTTCGAAGTAGTGATGGGTCAGCAGCCTTTCCTGCCTCATACAGTACAAGAAGTGTACAAGGGGAAGAACCCGCGGGCTTTCAACTTCACTAAAGAGTGGAAAGCCAATACAGAGATTGCCAAGAGTTACTTGGAGAAAGCGGCGGGGCGAATGAAGAAGTGGGCCGACCAAGGCCGCCAGTCTCGAGAGTTCAAAGAGGGAGACATGGTGCTTGTCAAGTTACTCCCCGAACAGCTCCGGTTCCTTCGCAACAAAGACAAGAGGTTGTTCCGCCGATATGAAGGCCCACTCCCGGTTCTAAAGAAAGTGGGGAAGTGCTCTTACAAAGTCGACATCCCCACTTGGATGAAGGTTCACCCGGTCTTTCATGTCAGCAATCTCAAACCCCATCATCCAGATCCTGAAGATGGCTCTCGCAACAAGCCAACTCGACCCCATGTGGAGATCAAGGCCACTAAGTCGAGGTAAGTCGAAGCGATCCTTGCCGAACGGGTGGTGAACCAGTATCGCCAAGGCACTAGTCAAGCTGTCCGAGCTGTCCCGCAGCAGCAGTTCTTAGTCAAGTGGAAGGGGGTTGGAGACGAAGAGACAAGCTGGGAGAACGTCGAAGCACTCAGGAGGTTCCAGCAGCAGATTGAAGACTTCAAGGCACAAGACGAAGCCAGCAGCTCAGGGAGAAGATTGCAGCACTCTAGCCTTAATGCCGTCGTCGAGAGCGCTGACAGCTTAAGTGGGGGAGCATGTTAGGGATATAACTTGTAATGCCACAAGCAACCTTGTCCAAGGTCAAGAGTTAAGCCTATGGCCGGTTGCTTGTGTGCTAGTGGCATTTTTGTAATTTATGTTTCCTTTGTTTTAGCTTGGTCCTCCTGGGAATATTCATGTTATATTCATGTTTCCCTGTGCCAAGTTACTATTTGTCCGATTTGCTCTATACAGGGGGGTTCCTAGTCGGCGACGGTTGGACTAGTGAACTAGTATAGGTAAGCACATGTACTTGCGCCCCTGTAAACGTCTTACCATCAATAAAGAGAGGAATTATTCAATCATCTGTGTCGCGTGAGATCTTTTGCAACTTTGCATTCAATTGCTCGCTCGCTTGTCGATGAGCTCGCCTCACAACTATATTATACTGTTCTTACTTGTTGCGTGCAATATATTAATATCGTGTGGTTCCATTGTTCCTTGCAAGGTACGCTCAAGGCTGACTTACTACCTTCTCAAAGGGACAGTAAGTGCCGCACGGTCCTCTTTGCGCTCCCGCAAAGTCGGCCCGTGACACCATGCAATAAATGTGGAGCGGGTTGAAATCCGCCATGCAATAGATGTGTGCATGGAATTTAGACCCCGCGTTCTGCCATATCAGAGCGAGCCGGAGAGCATGGGATCTCGACCGGGCGTTCTGCCATATCGAGACGAGTCCATATTGCTAGATTGCACCTCGACCGGGCGTTCTGCCAAATCGGTACGAGTCGGAGTATGGGACCTCGACCGGGCGTTCTGCCATATCGAGACGAGTCCATGCTGCTAGATTGCGACCTCGACCGGGCGTTCTGCCAAATCGGTACGAGTCGGAGTATGGAACCTCGACAGGGCGTTCTGCCATATTGAGACGAGTCCATGCTGCTAGATTGCGACCTCGACCGGGCGTTCTGCCAAATCGGTACGAGTCGGAGTATGGGACCTCGACCGGGCGTTCTGCCATATCGAGACGAGTCCATGCTACTAGATTGCGACCTCGACCGGGCGTCCTGCCAAATCGGTACGAGTCGGAGTATGGGACCTCGACCGGGCGTTCTGCCATATCGAGACGAGTCCATGCTGCTAGATTGCGACCTCGACCGGGCGTTCTGCCAAATCGGTACGAGTCGGAGTTTGGAACCTCGACCGGGCGTTCTGCCATATCGAGACGAGTCCATATTGCTAGGCTGCTGGGAGGTGGCCCCGGTGTTGCGGTTTGTTGAGGCACCGGTCAACACTTGCTAGTTCTTCTCAGCTTGTGTTGGAATAAGCGTTGAGGTAATGGGGTGGCGTTGAGGTGACAAGGCTCGCCGTAGAGCCCCATATTGACCGCAATTCAGTGCGATGCAGGGTTTTTATCCTGCTGAACAAGAGTACATGTGTTAGATGTAAACTCACCCGGGTGTATAAAGCCCATGCCGGTCGAATGTTCTCATAACCGGGGTCATGCCATGGAACCGGGTGGATCTCGACCGGGCGTTCTGCCATATCGAGACGAGTCCCCCAGTGAGATGCCATGGGGCCGGGTGGATCTCATACCCGGAAAAATGCTCTCGAGGCGGTCGGATGATCATAACCGGCGAGATGGTCTCGAGTCGGTTGAATGTTACCTAACTGGTGAGATGCTGCGGAGCCGGTGGAGATGGCGTTACCGTAACACAATGCAGACTGATGCGTGCACTGAGATGCGATGCATTGGAATGCGAGCACCGTAGTGCGATGCATTGGAATGCGAGCACTGTAGTGCGATGCATTGTAATGCGATGCATACCGATGCATAATGATGGCGATGCATACCGATGCGATGCACTCATGCATAATGATGGCGATGCATACCGATGCGATGCATTCTGATATGATCGTGCAATGCTGAAATGATCAACCGATGCATACTTATATGCGCAGCACTGATAAGCGCATAATGATATGCGTGCAATGATGCATACTGATATGCGATGCATTGCAATGCTGAGATGATCAATCGATGCATTGCAATGCTGAGATGATCAATCGATGCATAATGATATGCGCAGCATTGATAAGCGCATAATGATATGCGTGCAATGATGCATACTGATATGCGATGCATTACAATGCTAAGATGATCAATCGATGCATAATGATATGCGCAGCACTGATAAGTGCATAACGATATGATGCTCGTGCTTTTATCACATGTCTAATTATCAATATTCCCCAACAGATTATGCACAGGTGAAGCATGCGTTGAGTAATAATAAATAAGTTAGAATACTTAGCTTTGGAGAAAGCTGCCGGGTGTTGGAATAGCAAGCGGGAATGATTCCCGGGTGGCCCGGTGACTGTCTTCGGGTGTAGAGAGCAGCTTGATTTTGCTGTTTGGAGCAGTGGGTGTCCAGAGAAGATGTTTGGGTGTCCAGAGGAGATGTTTGCCTGTTGAATCTGCTGGAAACTGACCCGATATGCTGAATCTGCTACTGCAACCCGACTCGGCCCAGCTCAGCCTTTGACCGGGTCGGACCGCCTTTGAATCTGTTTCTTTCCCGCCAATTTTCCCTCTTCCTCTGCTCTCTGTTTTCTTCTTCTTCTTCTGGTTTCTCTTTCTCGGTCGGGGACTCTTGTCCGGCTGACGTCTCTCTCGGCCGGGGACTCTCTCTCTCGGCCGGTGTTCTCTCTCCCGGTCGCTCGTCATAGTCGCACCTCTCTGCATCGGAGGGGGAAGACGAGCCGCACCGGAGGAGGATGACCCAAAGGGCCAGAACCGGAGGCGAGTGACCCGTTGCCGCTGCTGGCCGAACGCGGAAGAGACTACGCATCGGAGCCCGGAGAAGACGACCGCACCGGAGGAGGGATGCCGGCACCTGCTGACCGAAGAGGAGCTCGTTGTTGACCAGATGCTCCTGGCCGACCCGGGCTGGGCCTTGGAGTGGCCTGCTGGCTGGAGCGGGAGGCGACCGGAGAGGGAGGAGCACGGCTGCGCGGGTGCTCGGCGATCCTGCCGACCGGCCGAACCGTGCGGCTGACCCACTGAATGGGCTGCCCGGTTTGACTACTGGGACCCGGCTGCTGGTCCGGCCCAAGATCTGATCCATCGCTGCAGCCCGACCCGGCCCAACCCACACGTTGACCGGTCCTGACCATATTGAATCTGCCTTTTCCTGCCATTTTCTTTTTCTTCTGCTTCTTCTTTCGCGTCCGGCCTCTCTCTCAGCCGAGGACTCTCGTCCGGCTGAATCTCGTCCGGGGTTCTCCAACTCTCTCTACCAGTCCGGTTTGGTCCATGCCCAGAGACCAACCGGATTGGAGAGCAGCTACCGACTCTGGAGAGGTGAGCCAGGGAGGACTCGAACCGGAGGTGAATACCGCCCGGGCCGGAGAGGAGGAGGAGGATGAATGCATCGCACTGGAGAGGAGGGAGATGACCGCATCGAAGGGGAGCTGACTCGCACCGGCCGAAGACGCTGCCATCGGTGCCCGGGGACAGAGACGACCCGCAACGCGACACCCGCACTCACCGGAGGAGCTGATCCGCACCGCACCGGAGAGGAGGACGACCGGAGAGGAAAGCCGGTGGGGGAGGTGGCTGCACGGGCGCGGGTACGACTGTGGCTGCGCGAAGATGATGGTTGACCGGGCCTGCTGGGCCGTTTGACCGGTTTGACCGGGCCTGCTGACTCATGATGGGCAGGTTAGCTGGGCAGGTTGCTGGCCTGGGCTGGGCTGCCTGCTGGCCTGGGGCTTTGCTGACCAAACTTCTCCTGCTGACCCGGAGAGCTGGGCAGGTGTCCTGGGCTGCTTGCTGGCCAGGATGAAAGTTGCTGACCCAGGTGGAATAAAGGGTGGCCAGTTTAATTATCTTGAACTGCTGCCTGGATAACACGGCCAGTAGAGCACAATGAACTCTTTGTATAGGTTCCCATAGACGGCGCCAATTGTTTCTGCACAAACCCGTAGGCCTGGCAGAAGCACAATAATAAAGATAGAACATGAACACAAGCAAGTATAGTGGTTCACCGTGCCATCGGAGGGCACGGCTACGTCCACTTGGAATACTCTATAGCCGGCTAATAAGCCATCGGTGGTACAAGGGTGGAATGCCTTGGAACCAAGATCCCCAACTCTAAGGGGGAAGCCTTCTATTTATAGGGAAGGAAGGCTCCCTCCTTTACAATGTTTCCAATGTGGGATGCTTATTACACTATTACACAATTCCTTACTCACGAAGCTACTTCAGGCGCCCGGTGGCACGGCTTCCGAGTGCGGCACCGGTGATGTGGAACAATGGAGATGTAGCCGGGGTGCTGGTCTACCCGATGGATGCCGGAAGTAGGACCCATGATGCCGGTTGCACGGTCCACGAGGTCGCCGAATATGCTTGGCGGTGCACCATATATACTGTCAACAGATGCCATGGAGCCGGTTGAATGCTACGTAACCGGTGGGATGCCTTGGAGCCGGTTGAATGCTACCTAACCAGTGGAATGCCATGGAGCCGATTGAATGCTACCTAACCGGTGGAATGCCATGGAGCCGGTTGAATGCTACCTAACTGGTGGAATGCCATGGAGCCGGTTGAATGCTACGTAACCAGTGGGATGCCATGGCTCTTGGGGAAGTTGGGGGGCTTCACGCCTCGGTTCCCGCCCCTGTCTCCCTTAACTGCCGCTTGTAGGCGGGACAAGTGGCTGACATGCATTTAAGGAGGAAGCCCATCTGTCCAATCAGTTATGATGGCGTGGGTAGGTTATCGATGCCGGGACACGTGTCAGTAGAATGCGATCTGAGATGGAGGGCCTGGATTCGCAGGCGTTTGACTTGCCCCGATTGAGTATTTCGGGGGGATTACAGGGGTGCCTAGGGCATCGGACCCGTCTATAAAAAGGCTTCATTTGTCTTCATTATTTCTGTTTTTGCTCTTGGCCCAGAGAGAAGGAGAGAAGGTGGGAGAGGAATGCGGCGAAAGTTCTGTGGAGGTACCTCACGCTATCCGTGCTTCAAGCGTTCTGGTTCTTGCCTACTGTTGACAGTAGCCGCAGAGGGGCTACACCAGGCCCACAGACCCGCAGCAAGTGCACCAGGGCCCGGCCCGAGGCCCAAGACCGAACCACCAGCACCCGGCCTCGGGGTCCAGCAGTCTATCCGGGTGCCAGGGACCCTGGGACCGGGGGCGCCTGCCTGCCAAAGAGGTCACCATAACTGCCCTTCGGAGGGAACAAGTCCCACATCGAAGGGTGAGGCCAGCCCTCACCCCCAACCACCTATATAAGGGCCCCAACTACCCTCATTAATAGGTAACTGATCTCACTCACCGCTTACATACGTGCTCAAGTTATATATATTCCAACTATACTAACTTAGGCATCGGAGAGGAGAAGGCCGGCCCGCCCGGTATTCCCCTTAGTAAGCAGGTTTGCAGGAGATCGAGTTGGATTCATCTGTATCTACCGGGCCCCCGGGTTTAGGCAGAAACAATTGGCGCCGTCTGTGGGAAACTTGAACAAGAAACCGTGTAAGCATCAACCATGGCCGAGAGTTCGGAAGCAAGGCAAGAAAGAGGTACCACCGAGGAGGGGCGTGTTGCATTAGTGCAAGCGCTCACCTCCACCCCGGACGTCACGCGGGAGCCGCGGGGCGCCCAGGGCAACGGTCAGGAAGGAGGAAGTTGTGGTAGGCCGTCCGGCATGCCGGGACCAGGACACCACGACGGCTCGCGCGGGAAAGGCCCGGCAGAGGATGAAGACAGCCCAGTGTTCCGGGGCTTCTCCCTGACATTCTCGGATGAGCCGAGCGACCGATCTGAGAGCCCGCTCTGTGACAGTGACCGAGACACTACGTACAGTCCCGACCAGAGCGGTATGGCGGGAAAGATATGGGCAATGGCCGCGGAGGTTAATCGTCTAAGATAGGAGGGCGACAGGGACAGAGCCAAGTCCAACGCCCGGTACGAAGAGATGGAATCAGTGAACGCTGCCCTGGTAGCCGCCTTAGAGAGAGGACAACAGCGCAGCGACGCTATGGACAGGGCGCAAGCGGCACCCCCGCCAGTCCAACCTCAGCAGTACGAGGCAGGGCAGTCATCGGGCGGTCGGCCCCGTGATGCCGAGCGAGCAAGATCACCGGGCGGTACAAGTCCGCCGAAGAGCGCGCCAAACTCCCGGCAGCTCCACACTTCGTCTGTGGATGAAGTTGAGATCCCAACCGCACAGGCATTGCAGATGTTAGCCGACACTGTGTCGGACCTGAAGGCCCAAATGGAGGCCAACGAGAGAAGAGCCGCGCGGCCGATGGAGGGCGCCCGGTTTTATGAGCGTCTGGGCCCTTTCTCGCACCGGGTCATAGAATTGGGAAGGTCTGGCAACCAGAAGTCCCTTAAGCTCACCTATTCGGGATCCGGCTGCCCGTACCAGCATCTGGACAGTTTCCGGTCCCAGACTTGCGCCAAGGGCTACTCTGACGCAGTATGCTGCAACATCTTCCAGGAGACTCTGTCTGGAGAGGCGCTCAGTTGGTTCTACGAGGTTCCGGCGAACTCGATCGAGGCATTCGAGCAGTTAGCCGACCGGTTCATAGGCCGCTTCATCCTCCGGGTCGAGGGAGCCCGGACGTCGACCATCCTCTTCAACTGTATGCAAGCACCCGGGGAGGAACTGAGGACCTTTGTGAACAGTTGGCAGACGGCAACGGCCGGGGTTCGGAACCTAGATAAGGGCATCGCCGAGATGGCGTTTAAGCAGGGGCTCCGGCCAGGGAAGTTTTCCTACGCCGTCCGGGTAGAACTCCCGCAGGGGTATGATGAGTTGATGGCAATGGCCATCCGGCATGCTCAGGCCGATCACGAGACGTATGGACACCACCTGCTGAAGAGGAAGCGGGATGAGCAGCAGGAAGACCATCCCCGGGAAGAGAACCCCCCACCCAGTCAGCGGACCGAAAACCGGGTCGCCCGGCCAAGCCGGCCCAATAGAAACTGGCCGCAAAGGCAGCAGAGGCCTTATCCTGACAAGCCCCAGAGCGAGCACAAGTCTGTGCCGTACCGCCAAGAACGTCCCCTGGTGATCATGCCAGCACCACCGGCCGGTCAAGAAGTCTTCACCGCTCTCACCACTTCCTACGAGGATATTTTACTTGAGAACGGGAGCGTCATCCCCCCACCGCCCAAGAGAAGGCACCCGAAGGGGAAACTTACAACGGCGCAGACGGGCAAGTACTGCTCCTATCATGATGAGGCTACTCATCGGACAAGCCAGTGCTATGCTCTCAAGACAGCGGTGCAGGGCTTGATTAATGACGGCCAGCTCCAGCGGTATGTGGGGGAAAGAAGAGCAGACCCCGACCGGGAGAATAACCAGGCCTGGTGAACCCGCCAAATCTCCGAGCGGTTAGTTTGGCATATCACCGGTTCTACCGTTGTAAAGAATATCACAAATATATGCAAGCTACTTTTGAGAAAATTCTACCGGCTCCGCCAGTTCAAGTATATTCATAATCAAGCAAGTATACAAGCAGTAACTGTTCCGGAAAGATTACAAGGAAGAGCAAGGAAAACCCTAAGAAGCCACGACTCCACCCTCAGCCGGCAATCCGCCGGCCTCTCCTGCGGTACCCTCGTCGTTGACCTCAGTTCCGGCGCCAACTCTGGCTTGGGGAGACTGGGTACTGTTGGTAAAAGAATCCAAATCCGAGCGAATCACTTCTTCCGGCTGCCCATCCATCGGCTGCTGATGGATGTCCGACTGCTCATGGATATCTCCTTCCGTAGCAACCGGCATCAGGGAAGTGTCCAACCACCCCTTCCCCGCCCATTCCGTGTACGCATCTGAGATGCCCTCTTCCCTGGCCTTCTCCAGGAATTCCAGGAACTCGTCGCTCTTTCGGTATCGGAGAACGAACCGCTCATATTGCCCTGGGCCCTCTTCCCCGGCAGCAGCAGCGGCAGCTGCGCGCAGAGCGGCGGCTCCCACCTGGAGCTCATCTACCTTGGCCTCCAGCTCGGCCCTCTCCTTCTCCAGGCTCCGGTTCTGCTCCTCCAGCTTCTTGGCCCTCTCCTTCGATCTGGCCTTCTCCCGATCCGAGCGGGATTTCTCCACCTCCAGGCGCTGTCGGGCCTCCGATAAAGCAGTTATCTGCCTCTTCAGCTCCGGCAGTTCCTCGCTCGTGTCCGGTTGGTACAGACTGTACAGCAACTGCACAACAAACAGAAACGGTTAATCGGGCAGTAAGAGAAACAACCTACAAACGGTGTAGTGGCACCAGTTAGTGCTTACCCGAAGGACGGATTCCTTGCATTTTGGGCGGTTCCCGCCCGCCAGGACTCCAGCAACCCCGGGTCTGTCCAGACCAAGGCCGGCCAAGTCTGCTGCCACTTGCCGGACGATTGCACTGTCCGGGCTTCCCCTCGGTACCTCCGCAGGCGTGGGACTACTCTGCCGGGCCCTGGCAGCCTTCTCCCCAGCAGAGGTAGGTTGTGCACCGCTGGTCACCCTGAACCGTTTGGCCAGGTTCTCCCGTGACGACCCACCGGTGAGCGTCACCAACGCGGAGGAAGGAATGTCCCCGCCCCTCCGTTTCTCTCCCCGGCCTTCCGGAGAAGAAGATCGTGCGCCTACCCGGGCGACACGTGCCACGTGCGGCACAGACACCGGCCGGTTGGGGATCCTGCTCATTCCACCGGGAATCCTCACTGGCCCCCCGGTAGTCTTGCCCTTTCCGAGCACCGCTTTGGGTGCAGCAGGATGGGTCTTCACCCGCCTCAGGATGTAGGCGCCGTCATCAACATCCATGGCCCTCGGTTCCGGATGAGTGGTGAGCCGGCCGGACTCCTCGTCCACCGACGTCCGCGAGACGGTCTCGCCTTTCTCCTTCAGCTTGTTAAGAAGGTCTTCCCCGTCCATTGAGAGAGTGGTTTCGGGCTTGATGACCGCCCGGGAAGATGCACCTGCAAGGAAAGCGAACAGTTAGCATTTTGCCAGAACTAGCACAAGTATCACCGCTAAGGCCTGCTACGCACCGGGACCCCGTCCGAGTTGGCAGTATTCCAGCACTTCTCGCCGGATAAAGTTGAAGGAACTCCGTTCCAGATTGTCCCAACATCCGAGTATGGTCGAGATCCTCTCCTGCTCCAGATCGGATAGCTCGAACGACTGGTCGCCAATGGGTTGGAAGGCGCCAGGAACCCGATACATCTTCCTCCTCGCCTGCCACCTCCCGCCCACCATCACCACCTTCTTTCTCCAGCTGTTATCTACCCATGTAGGCATATTGGTGATGATCAGTTGATGGTTCCGGGCGTTGAAGGACAGGCAGCCCCGGGACCCTTGCTTCCTGGAGTAGGACAACCTGTACAAGGACCGGAATTCGTTTACCGTTGGCATACTCATTCCGGACAGCTCATATAGGCAGCCGAGGCTCAGTAGTCGCCTCCACTGAAGCCCAGGAAGCTGCGCTGGTGACACCTGCAATGCACTGAGCATGTATTGCACGTAATCCGGCAGCGGGAGCGAGAATCCATGCCGGAACTGGTCCTGATGCGCGGCAACCCAACCTGCCTCCGGGTTGCAGGCTGACTCTCCAGAATTCAGGGGCCGCAGCAGAACCTCATCTGGGATACTCCACGTTTCCCGAAGCGCAGCTATCTCTCCAGGGGTCATGCTACCCTCCGGTTCATCGCATACCACGGCACCCTTCCCTCTGCCAATGGTGTAGCTCACGACCGGGGCATCCGCAAGGCGCACCCCGTGCGGTATTTCAGTCTCCGAGGATTCAGCCCCGGAAGACGAAGACAAAGCCGAAGACGAAGCCCTGCTCCTGGAGCAGTCAGCGGCTTCCGTCTCCGGGGCTTCCGAATCGGCTGCCAGGGGTCCTATCGTGGAACTTGAAGAAGACATCCTAACCTAGGGGAAGAAAACAAAACCCTAGTGCCCGTCAGCAACAGGCTACAACAGCGCCTTCAACGGCCTCGCCTCAAGTTTGCCGCAGAGCAATTCAGTAAGCAACAGAGATCCCTCCCCCCCCCCCCCCCCCCCCCCCCGCCGCAAAACAACAAAACCAAAACAACAACAACACCGGGGCAAAGAAATCAACAAACTTACCGATTAATATGCTCAACCAAGGACAGTCCGCCTTGCGAAAGCAGCGAGCAATGGTAGGAAGAGAGTAGGGAGCGCTCGAGAAAACGGATCTCATGGGGTAAGGGGCTCAGAGCTTCTGTCGGATTTCTCTCTTTCTCTTAGTTTCTCTAAAGCAAGAAGCAAAAGTAGAAAGGAGAGCAGAAGAGGCCTATTTATAGAGGGGACCGGTGCCCTAGGCGCTTATAAATCCCGCCAAACACGCAATCAGGGCAACTCAAACGCCTGTGAATCCAGGCCCTCCATCTCAAGACCGCTCCCTACTGGCACGTGTCCCAGCATTGGTAAACTTCCCATGCCATCATAACTGACGGGACTGATGGACTTCCTCCTTAAATGCATGTCAGCCACTTGTCTCGCACGCTGGCGACAGGGTAGTTAGGAGCGGGAAACAAGGCGTCAGGCCCCCCTCCACTTCCCTAGGCTTGAAGACCTCTCACCGGTTATGATTTTTTTTCAACCGCTTCGAGAGCATCGTTCCCGGTATGAGCCATCCGCCCGGCACCATGGCAGTTCGCTGTTATGATCTTTCAACCGGCTGCATGGCTTCTTCGCTGCATCTCTCTTGGGGGACTCGCCTCGATATGGTAGGACGCCCGGTCGACGTCCACCCAGCTGCATCTCACCGGTTATGATCTTTCAACCGGCTTGAAGACCTCTCACCGGTTATGATTTTTTTCAACCGCTTCGAGAGCATCGTTCCGGGTATGAGCCATCCGCCCAGCACCATGGCAGTCCGCGGTTATGATCTTTCAACCGGCTGCTTGGCTTCTCCGCTGTATGTCACTGGGGGACTCGTCTCGATATGGCAGAACGCCCGGTCGAGTCCACCCAGCTGCATCTCTCTTGGGGGACTCGTCTCGATATGGCAGGACGCCCGGTCGAGATCCATCCACCGGTTACGAAACTTCCAACCGGCTCGAGAGCATTTTCCGAGAACGCTGTCCACCCGGCCCCATGGCATTTCACTGGGGGACTCGTCTCGATATGGCAGGACGCCCGGTCGAGTCCCGCCCGGTTCCATGGCACGACCCCGGTCATGAGAACATTCGACCGGCATGGGCTTTATACACCCGGGTGAGTTTACATCTAACCCATGTACTCTTGTCCAGCAGGATAAAAACCCTGCATCGCATTGAACCGCGATCAACGTGGGGCTGCACGGCGAGCCTTGTCACCTCAACGCCACCCCCTACCTCAACGCTTATTCAGCACAAGCTGAGAAGAACTAGCAAGTGTTCACCGGCGCTTCAAACAGCCCGCAACACCGGGGTAATCTCCCCGCAGCCTAGCAATATGGACTCGTCTCGATATGGCAGAACGCCCGGTCGAGGTCCAGTACTTAAGTTCACCTGGGACTCGTCCCAATATGGCAGACCGCCCGGTAGTGACCCAGTGAACTCCGCTCCGTACCGATATGGCAGCCCGCCCGGTAGTGACCCAGTGAACTCCGCTCCGTACCAATATGGCAGACCGCCCGGTAGTGACCCAGTGAACTCCGCTCCGTACCGATATGGCAGAACGCCCGGTAGTGGCCCAGTGAACTCCGCTCCGTACCGATATGGCAGAGTGCCCGGTCGAGAGTTCATGCACACATCTATTGCATGGCGGATTTCAACGCTCCATTATCATTCCATGCACACATCTATTGCATGGCATCATGGCATCATCTCATACACTCTCCGGGTTTCACCCCACACCATGCTCATAGCACCACAACACTTCAGCACAGTGCTACTTATATTACAAACGTACTTATAAACTATTGCTTGCCATCGGTAAACAGGTACTCACCCCGGTCACGCCCAATCTTCAACGCGGACTTGGGGGACTGGGCACCGTTGGGTTGGTAACCCTGCGGGTCTGCAGGAAAAGAGCAAGACAGACACTACCAGAAAAGGGGTTATAGCCGACGACGCCATCTCGTCGGCCGTTTTCATTAAATCGTCGGCTATAGTCATAGCCGACGATACTTCGTCGGCTATTCTCTCGTCGGGAATGCGCCGTCGGCTATAGTATAGCCGACGACACTGAGGGTAAGTCGTCGGCTTATAAAACACGCGGTATAGCCGACGAATAAAGCGTCGTCGGCTATACTTCGAACATTGCCGACGACAGGATCGTCGGCTTCAACAATTACGTAATTGCCCCTAACCCGGAAGTATAGCCGACGATAGTGTCGTCGGCTATACTTCTGCATAGCCGACGATAGTGTCGTCGGCTATACTTCTGCATAGCCGACGAATTAATCGTCGGCCATAACAATCGCCGGTACCAGGAACAGCTTTTTTTTGCCGGAAGCCGGGAGGGTATAGCCGACGAAATATGGCCCATTTCGTCGGCTATAACCCCTAAATATTTTTAAAAAATTTAAAAATTTAACTCGGGCCCAATTTCACTTCGTCTTCGGTTTGGCTGCAGAAAATCCACAAACAAACATCCAAATATCCAACAAATATCCACATCAATCAATCCCTAATATCCTACCTACTGTACAAATTAACCCCCTAGCTAACTAGTCATCTACTCATCATCACCCCCTAAACGCGTAGCGTCATCGACCGGATCGTTCGAGTTCCGGTGGCTATGGCTATCCTGATCGCCTGGCGTACTCCGATGCGGGTGGGGAGTGGGGACGACGAACTGGGGCATCTGTGGCGGAGGCGGGGGCTGGAGTCCAGCCTGCTGGGCCTCCCAAGATAGCTGCATTCATCGGTACATCTCCGCCACAGATGCGTCTCTGGCCTGCTGCGCCGAAGCCTCCGCGGCCCTCGCCAACTCCGCCTGCTCGAGCGCCTCCACCGCCCTCGCCAACTCCGCCTGAGTCCTCTGCAGCTGCGTCTGTAAATCTCCTCTCGTCGAAGCCGCACGCTGCGTGCTGGGATTCGCCGGCGTGTACTTGAGAACCCCATCTCCCGCCGCGCCTAGGCCTCTCTGGTAGAAGTAGTTGTTGCCCGTCCCCACCGCCGCGTGCATGATCTGAGAGGCCAAGCGCGGCTCAAGGGTGTCGATCGTGGAGGCAAACTCCACGATCGCCTCGTCGGACGCCCCTTCCCCCAGAGTGTCTCGCGCGATCCCGAAGGTGATCGCGTCGGTCTCCGCATCTATTTCCGCCTAATTGACAAGAAAATATAATAAACGAATTAATAAAAAAAATATATAAATTAATTTAATGAAACACTTTTATTGAATATGGGCGAATACTTACCACTTGGTCGGGACGCCCCGGATACATCTGCGCATGAATCCACGACAACGGCCTCAGCGGTCGGTCCCTCCTCGCCATCTCTGCCCACTGCCTCCAGGAGCGGGCGCCGCCGTGGTGGGGGTGCTCGTTCCTCTTGCAGTTGTCGCTGTTCGTCTTCGAGATTTTCTGTATTATAACAACAAACATATAAACGCAAATATAAATTAGTAACTAAATTAAAATATTAGGAACTAACCAAAATAAAATTATTAACTAATTTAGTTACTAACTAATTTAATTTAATTAGTAACTACTTAACTAACTAATTTAATTTAGTAACTAACTAACTTACTAACTACCTAATTTAATTTAATTTAATTTAATTTAGTAACGAACTAACTAACTATGTAACTAACTAACTAACTTAATTTAATAACTAATAACTAACTAACTAATTAATTTAATTAAGTAACTACATAATTTAATTATTAAATAACATTAAAAAGTTATATACTAGGAGGCTAAATTTTCTTACCGAGACCCTGTCGCTCCCGAAGTAGGCTACCAGCCATAGCCACTCATACTCCCTGTACCGGAACTCGTGGGGGGTTGCACCTCGCCCCAAGCGCTGCTCCACATGGTACGTCCTGTAGTGCGTCGCCAGCTCGTTCTTCCACTCGGAGTACCTATATTAACAAAACACAACTGTTAGATATATTCGTACACTGTCAATAAATATATTTATATAAAAAAAAGTGAAACACATAACCTGTTCTTCAGCTGCTCGTCTCTCCACCAGTCCAAGGTAGGATGGACTCTAAACCATTGCTGCAATATTATAAATTAATTAGAAAATATTTTTATATAGTTATAAGGACTGAATTCATAAATGTTTATTTTCTATAATAAAAATACGATTTAACTCACCGACAGTGCATTGTACACTCGCGCCTTGATGTCATCGGGCACAGAGCCCCAGTCGGGCCACAACAGTGGGACCCTGTCCCGCACGAGCATGCCCGTCGCGTTGATATACTTGGTGGTGGTGTCTCTCCTCTCAATCGGGCGTCCATCCTCACCGGGACCGGGCAGGATCTCTCTGATCCCACCGGCGAGCTCCCTCTCCAGGGTCGACATGTTCGCTGGCCCTCTGGTCCGTCTCGTCCCCGCGGGTTTATTGACGAGGACGCCTGTTTCATAATTAAAATGAAGATATAGTTAAATAATTATTTAAACTAACTAATTAAATAATTAATTAAACAATCTAAATAATTAATTAAACTAACCAATTACCTGCGTCGTTGTACTGCTTGTCCTTCTCACGAACGGCCCACAGGCCGCGGCAGTCCTCTGAGTCGAAAGGACTGTAGAAGTAGGCCTCCTCCCAGGGAATCTCGTGGGGCCGGTCGTGCCTCCAAATCTGCCTCCCCCTGGCGTCGTACTCAGGGATGGCAGGGAGGAGCTGGACCATGTACATCCCCGATGGCGGAGACATACGGGGCGTGGACCCTGAGGGGCCTGCTCCCCCTGACGGTGGGCCCCGTAGCTGTGGATGCTGTCGCTGTGGGGGGACAGGGAGCATCTCTGGAGGGTCCAGATCGGCGCGCGGTGGGGTCGGCTGCCGATCCTGGAACAGTGCTGAAGTGCACTGGGGTCTGGTGGCTCTGCGTCCTCCTCCGACACTCGAGTCAGGGCCCGCTCCCGTCGACTCATACGAGGAGCCCCCACGTGGATCGCTCGGGGTCAATCCCATCAACGTCTCCTCTCGTCGACTCATAGGCCGGCCTAGGCCCCGACGACCGCTGGATCCGCTCCCCCCACGGCTGGCTCCTGCCTGAGCGTCGGGGTCGCTCTCGGTCCGTCTGCCAAGCCATCGGTCTACAAAGCGGCGGTTTCCTGCACAATTAGTATATAAATTCCATAAATTGCACAAAAATTCCACAAAAAAATTAAAAACTTCATTCAATGTATATATACCTAAATATATTTATACCTAATTATATATATATATATTCCGAAATATATATATATATATAGATATATATATATATATATATATATGTATATCCTTCTAAAAAATCTTGTTAATTCCACAAAATTAAAAAAAATTCCACAAAATTCCTTAAATTTCACAAAAAAAATAAAATACGTCATTAAATATATATACCTAATTATATATATACCTAAATATATTTATACCTAATTATATATATATATATATAATTATATATATATATTCCGAAATATATATAGATATAGATATATATATCCTCCTAAAAATTTTTGTTAATTCCACAAAATTAAACAAAATTCCACAAAATTCCATAAATTTCACACAAAAATAAAATACGTCATTAAATATATATATACCTAATTATATATATACCTAAATATATTTATACCTAATTATATATAAATTAGTATACTAGTATATAAATTCCACAAAATTCCACAATTAGTATATATATAAAAACCCTAAATTTAACAAAAAATCCACAAAATTAGTATATAAATTCCACAAAATTCCACAAAATTAACAAAAAATCCACACAATTCCATAAATTTCACAAAAACCCTAAATTCCACAAAAAATTCACAAAAACCCTAAATTTAAAAAAAAAAACAAAATTCCACAAAATAAATAAAAACCCTAAATGAGCAATCGATCGGGACTACCTGACATGGTGGTGCAGTCTGGACGAGGAGCTTGGTGGGTGCGGCGGCGACGGCGGCTAGGGGCGGCGGATCGATTGGCTCGTCTGGTTCGGGTCGGGGAGGCGTCGGGAAGCTCGGGCACGGGGCGGGGAGGGGTCGGGTAGGGCAGGGGAGGGTCGGTCGGCGTCGGGGAGGCGTGGTGGCGATTAGGGATTTCGGCAAAAATCCAGAAAATGAGGGAGAGGCGCCTCTGTTGCGGTTTAAATCGAAGGACTATAGCCGACGATTTAATTTTAATTCGTCGGCTATAGTCATAGCCGACGACATTCGTCGGCTATACTCTGACCCGACATCCGGGCCGGGCCGAAGTTGGGCTTTGCGGGCCGGTTATAGCCGACGAAGTATGGATTTCGTCGCCTATAGTGTGGACTATAGCCGACGATTTGATTTTAATTCGTCGGCTATAGTATAGCCGACGAATTTCGTCGGTAATACTCGTCCGGGCCGGGCCGAAGTTGGGCTTTGCGGGCCAGTTATAGCCGACGAAATAGTTATGTCGTCGCCTATAATATGAATCTCGTCGGCTATATTATGAATCTCGTCGGCTATACTTCACGCTCTCAGCAGCCGTCAGATCTCGCCCATCCAACGGCGGACAATGAAACGGCGCGGATCGCAACAGTTTAGCCGACGAAGTTAAGTATGTCGTCGGCTATTCTTTGGTCAAACTACAAAGTCAAACCTCTAAACGCTTTAAAACGGAAATTGGCCCGTCTAGATGACGTTTTTTGGCCTGACCTTCAACAGAGAATAGTTTCAGATCGATGAGACGCAACTAATCGTATAAAAATTTTCCTCAAAATATTTACCGACCGTCAGGCTACCCATAGGAAAACGGGAGTAAAAAACAGCTAACCGCAACATTCGGCACACAGATTTTGTCGGAATCTTCCCATTTTTCAACCGTAGACGTATTTCAATATTTCGGTCGTATCTTATTTCACGACACTTTTGCATTTGACGGGTCTACGTATAGCAACTATTTGAAACTATACATTCACTTAAACACTTAGTAAACAAGTTAAGGAACATTAGTGCATATGTTCCGATTTCGAATCTAAAAGTTTGGAAAATCTATTCCAACCGTCAGATATCACCGTTAAGATTAAATACATGTATGAAAAAAATTCCAACTACATCTGACAACGTTAAAGGCTCGATCGGTACGGTCAAACTGCAAAGTCAAACCTCTAAACGCTTTAAAACGGAAATTGGCCCGTCTAGATGACGTTTTTTTGCCTGACCTTCAACAGAGAATAGTTTCAGATCGATGAGACGCAACTAATCGTATAAAAATTTTCCTCAACATTTTTACCGAACGTCAGGCTACCCATAGGAAAACGGGAGTAAAAAACAGCTAACCGCAACATTCGGCACACAGATTTTGTCGGAATCTTCCCATTTTTCAACCGTAGACGTATTTCAATATTTCGGTCATATCTTATTTCACGACACTTTTGCATTTG
This sequence comes from Potentilla sterilis, assembly GCA_963682095.1. Classification (NCBI taxonomy): domain Eukaryota; kingdom Viridiplantae; phylum Streptophyta; class Magnoliopsida; order Rosales; family Rosaceae; genus Potentilla; species Potentilla sterilis. Next base: position 36,069,619 of record OY821759.1, on the reverse strand, counting down.
ACGGGTCTACGTATAGCAACTATTTGAAACTATACATTCACTTAAACACTTAGTAAACAAGTTAAGGAACATTAGTGCATATGTTCCGATTTCGAATCTATAAGTTTGGAAAATCTATTCCAACCGTCAGATATCACCGTTAAGATTAAATACATGTATGAAAAAAATTCCAACTACATCTGACAACGTTAAAGGCTCGATCGGTACGGTCAAACTGCAAAGTCAAACCTCTAAACGCTTTAAAACGGAAATTGGCCCGTCTAGATGACGTTTTTTTGCCTGACCTTCAACAGAGAATAGTTTCAGATCGATGAGACGCAACTAATCGTATAAAAATTTTCCTCAACATTTTTACCGAACGTCAGGCTACTCATAGGAAAACGGGAGTAAAAAACAGCTAACCGCAACATTCGGCACACAGATTTTGTCGGAATCTTCCCATTTTTCAACCGTAGACGTATTTCAATATTTCGGTCGTATCTTATTTCACGACACTTTTGCATTTGACGGGTCTACGTATAGCAACTATTTGAAACTATACATTCACTTAAACACTTAGTAAACAAGTTAAGGAACATTAGTGCATATGTTCCGATTTCGAATCTAAAAGTTTGGAAAATCTTTTCCAACCGTCAGATATCACCGTTAAGATTAAATACATGTATGAAAAAAATTCCAACTACATCTGACAACGTTAAAGGCTCGATCGGTACGGTCAATACAATTTCCCATAAACTCGGAAAACGGTAATTAAGGACGAAAAAAGTATTCATACATGCATGCACCATCGTACACAAATTCCACATAAAGAGTATACTAAGGATGGTAATCAGAATCATCCTCATCACTTGAGTCAGACGTAGTATAGTAGTTCATATCTGGCAACCGGTGCTCGTACTCGTCGTCTGAGTCATCGTCTGCCTGATATAGACGATTCGGATTAACATCATACATGGGCACCTGACCCCTAGGAAGTCGAACCACTCTGCCCGGCGTCACATTATTATCGCGGATGGTGGAGGATTCCGGAATGTCGCCGGCGTCAGGCTCTTGGTATGCGGTCGCTTCTTGACACTCTGTGCTCACACCAAGTGTGGTAGCACTATATATGTCTCGCTGAGACACATGGTTAACTACCTTCCACGTGCCTTTGTTCAATGGATCGTCCAGATAAAAGACCTTTTTGGCCGCTGTGGCGAAAACAAAGGGGTCGTCTTCATACACACTAGTGGCGGTATTCACCGAAAGTATGCCGTACTGATCGATCCGTATGCGGTGCGGCCTAGTATCAAACCATCGACACTTGAACAAGTGGACTTTCATGCGGTTCCCATAAATGAGTTCAACAACTGACTGTAGGACACCGTAAAAATCCACGCCCCCCTCTGCACCATCGACCATCACCCCACAATTCTGTGTTTTGCGTTCCCCGTCTCTAGCTTCACATATATACTTAACGCCGTTGACATCACACATTGGGCGGACTGTGGAAGATATCGGCTTCATCGACAACAGCCTCAATTCCTCTGAGTAATTTGTATGACCACCCCTCGCAGCCACTTGCATCAGCTGAAAAATATAACTCAAATCACTCGGTGTGTTTATGATTAAAGAATAGGGAACTGTAAAAGAAAGCCATCTAATATATATATTTATACACTTACCCATTGTGGAAAATAGTCTGCAAACGTCGTGTTGTGGTACTCGACATCACCGCGAACTTCCTTGCTGTGAAGATGGTGACGTTTCCAATATTGTACCTCCGGACAGTTTATTAGAACCCACCAGTGGGCAATCCCTACCTCATGGTCAGGCAACTTGTCCACACCCTTTTTCTTGAAGCTTCCGTATGGTACAACAGAGTTGGCGACGATAGATAGGTTGAACTCGGGGTCATCTCGACTTGGATGTTGTGGGGGGTCCTCCATCGCTCCCAAGTACAACTTGGCGTACGTTACACACTCATGCGCAATGTAAGCTTCAGCAATACACCCCTCAGGCGCAGATTTATTGTGCACATATTTCTTGTAGTCTCCAAGTTGTCTGCAAGGTTAACAAGTGCATGTTAAGAGCATGCAACTTTTATTTAAAAACATGTATAAATCAAATTTATGAATAACATGTACCTTTCGATGGGATACATCCAAGTGTAGTGTACGGGACCGGTAAGCAACAATTGTTGGGGAAGATGGATCATCAGGTGAGGCATGATGTCAAAGAAGTTTGGGGGAAATATCCTCTCGAACTTGCACAAGATAAAAACGATTTCCTCATGCATTCTCATGAGGTCTGATTTTCTAACTTCTCTAGCGCATAACTTCTGGAAGAATCTTGACAACGCCACCAACGGCTCAACCACTTCATCCTCCAAGTACGCTCGAATGAAAATAGGGAAGAGGCGTTGAAGCAGTACATGGCAGTCGTGACTCTTCAATCCGTACATCTTGTTGTCTCGGTAGTTAACACACTTGCTTATGTTACCCGCATAGCCATAAGGATACCTGCATAGCCATTAACAACAATTAGATTTCATGCATATATAGTCGTCCAACAACAGATGGATTCTTTAGGGAATACATGCCTAATTAATAAAAAGTTACCTGACATTACTCAGCCATCCAAAGATTTCATGTTTCTGGTCCCTGGTGACGGTGTAAGGAGCTTGGGGCATTTTGCTCCTGCCCTCTCTCAACCACAAATGGTCCCGCAGTCCCATATTTCTCAGATCAACGCGTGCCTTGGGGGTGTCTTTTGTTTTCTTCTCCCAATTCAAAACTGTGCCAACCACGGCTTCACCCACGTTCTTCTCTATATGCATGACATCCAGGTAGTATCTGGTAGCCAACCTGGCCCAATAAGGAAGTTCCCATAAGATGCTCTTGTGTGACCAGAACCTATACCGATCCGGCCTCTCTGGAATCGTGCGCAACACATCGGGATGATTGCTAAGCGAACCAAAGTCATACTCATTCAACACTGCCAATATTTCCTCCCCTGTCCATTGCTCGGGTGCCCAGCCCCTTTCTTCAGTCCCATCAAAAGCCTGTGCAAGGTCCCTAAATGGATGGTCATGCGGAAGCCAACGACGGTGACGCATCTGGACAATCTTGCTGCAATGAGGACTGGAGCAATCAACAGTCATGCACTCTGAACAAGCCCTGTAACCCCTGGTGACGCTGCCCGACAACATACCCCTCCCAGGAAAGTCACTGATCGTGCCAACAAGCATGGCATGCATCCGGAACATCTCATTTTTGAACCGGTCGTAGACCAGGTGGCCGTTCAGACTCAAGTACCGAAGCTCCTCAATTACGGGTCTCAAATACACATCGAGACACTTTCCCGGATAACCTGGGCCTGGAATCAACAATGTGAGCATGTTATATTCCTTCTTCATGCACATCCACGGTGGAAAGTTGTACGGAATCAAAATAACTGGCCACACACTGTACTGAAGCTCTTTCTTGCCAAAAGGGTTGAAACCGTCGGATGATAGCCCTAGCCAAACATTTCGAACCTCTGATGCAAATTCAGGAAACTCCAATACATTCTTCTTCCAAGCCTCTCCGTCGGCGGGATGTCTAAGGGTGTCATCGTCAGGCACATTCCTCTCAGCCCACCATCTCATAGCTTTGGCCGTGAAAGCACACATGAACAACCGCTCAAGCCTATCAATCAGCGGGAAGTACCGAAGTATCTTCATAGCTTTCTTGTTCCCTTTAGGAGTGAACTTATACCGCTCTGTATTGCATACTGGGCAGTATTCAAGATCTGCAAGTCCTTCCCCGTAAAACAGAACGCAATCGTATCTGCATGCATGAATCTTGATGTAGGAAAGACCGAGATCTTTAAGGATATGTCGCACCTTATGATGACTGGTAGGAAGCCGATGTCCGGGGGGCATCGCCCCACCCCATTGCCGAAGCCAATCATCAACCGATTTGACAGTGCTTTTGTTCTCCGTTTTGATCTTCATCACTCCCATGACAGATTCAAGGACAGTCTTACTGCATCCGGGGTACAACGGAGTCTGTTGCAATGCGATCAGGTTGTTGTACTTTTCCATACCACTTGTGTTGACCGGAGATCGGGGTAATGGCTCGAGTGGCTCAATATCAGGGAAACACTCCATCTCCGGAGGAGGGAGTTGCACATCTGGTGCTTCCTCAAAGACACCGCTCTCCCGAGGAAACATATCGTTGATCCAGTTCGTTGTTGGATCATTGGAGGAACTCCCTCTCTCGGCAAATTGTCCATGATCATGACGACCCGCAAACTCTGGTTCACCGTGATAAATCCAATTAGTGTATAAGACCCAAAATCCATATCTAGCCAGGTGTTGCTCCACTGTCTCTATGGAAAACCGGTGTCGTGGGGTGGCACACTTGCACTTTTTACACGGACAATAATGAAGTGTAGTGTCTCCACAGTTAGCCATCACAAAATCCAGGAAACTCCTAACTCCATCATGATACGCCTGATCCCATCTTCCAAGGGTAATCCAACTCTTGTCCATCCTGTAAATTCAAGAAATAAATATAACTATATATAGATATGTATATATGCACGTACTACGTACGTACGTACGTACTAATTAATTAAAAAATTCATCATTAATTACACACACACACACACACACACACACACACACACACATATATATATATATATATATATATATATATATATATATACACACACATGCATCCCTAAATTAATTAAAACATCGTCAATCTCCCTAATTAATTAAACACAATGTATTTTTTATGTATACCAACAATATATTTTTAATTACAATTAAATTAATTAATATATATATACATTTTTTCATCAAATTCATCTAAAATCACCTATAAATCAACAATCAATCACTAATCTTCAACAAAACTTCAATTCTATCTAACCAACATATATATCAATTACCCATTAATAATCTCATCTCAACACACATATATATATATATATATATATATCAAATTAATCACACATTTATTCTAATTAAACTCTAAATTAACACACCTCTGCATATAACCAACTAAATCAACACACACAGCAATATACGTACCTTTCAAGCTTATAGCCGAGGTTTTGGACGATTTCAGAGCGTTTTCGAAATGTTTTCGATGAATGAGCTCGCTGCTGCAGAATGGATCTGATATAAGAGTTATAGCCGACGAATACCCTCCTCGTCGGCTATAACCAAAAACTTTTCGTCGGCTATAACTATTATAGCCGACGAATACCATCCTCGTCGGCTATAACCAAAAACGTTTCGTCGGTTATAGTTATAGCCGACGAGTTGTCGGCAGTCGTCGGCTATAATATTATAGCCGACGATGTGGCCGACGAAATAGTAATTCGTCGGCCGTTTTTTCCCATATCGTCGGCTATAACCCCTTTTCCGGTAGTGAGACTTAAGTCCCCATTCAAGATTGCACTTGACCGGGAACTTGGGGGACTTGTTGACAGTAGCCGCAGAGGGGCTACACCAGGCCCACAGACCCGCAGCAAGTGCACCAGGGCCCGGCCCGAGGCCCAGGACCGAACCACCAGCACCCTGCCTCGGGGTCCAACAGTCTATCCGGGTGCCAGGGACCCTGGGACCGGGGGCGCCTGCCTGCCAAATAGGTCACCAGAACTGCCCTTCGGAGGGAACCAGTCCCACATCGAAGGGTGAGGCCAGCCCTCACCCCCAACCACCTATATAAGGGCCCCAACTACCCTCATTAATAGGTAACTGATCTCACTCACCGCTTACATACGTGCTCAAGTTATATATATTCCAACTATACTAACTTAGGCATCGGAGAGGAGAAGGCCGGCCCGCCCGGTATTCCCCTTAGTAAGCAGGTTTGCAGGAGATCGAGTTGGGTTCATCTGTATCTACTGGGCCCCCGGGTTTAGGCAGAAACACCTACCATTGCTCGGTGTTTTCGTAGGATTGACTTTCCTCGGTTGTGCATAGTAATCGGTAAGTCTCGCCTTCTTTGCTTCGTGTTTTTTCTTTTTGGTTGGTGTTTTGCGGCGCGGGGGGGGGGGGGGGGGGGGGGGGGTGGGGGTGGGGTTGGGGGCTCTGTCGCCGACTGTGAGTTGTTTTGAGCGGAGCGTCTGCGGCAAACTTGGGGAGCAGCCGCAGAGGGCGTTGTTCTAGCTTGTTGCTGACCAGCGGTGGGGTTTTGTTTTCTTCCCCCTAGGTAAATGGCTTCTGCGAGCTCTGATGGGACTTCCGAGCTGGCCGACAGGCGTCCTGTGGTGGACGATGAGGAAAGGTTGGAGGATTGGCTTGGTTCGGATTCCCCGGAGTCTGAAGCCGCTGCCCGCTCCCGGGGACGGGTCTCGTCTTCCGGGTCTTTGGAGTGTGAGGGCATCCCGCACGGGGTGCGCTTTCCTGGTACTCCGCCCGTGAGTTACACTATCGGGAGTGGGAAAGAGGCTGTAGCGTGCGATGAACCGGAGGGTACTATGAGCCCTACAGAGATTGCCGTCTTCCAGGAGAAGTGGAATATCCCTGATGAGGTGACGTTACGGCCGCTGAATCCCGGAGAATTGGCCTGTAACCCGGAGGCGGGTTGGGTTGCTGTTCACGGAGACCAATTTCATCACGGGTTCTCCCTCCCACTGCCAGACTTCGTGCAGTACATGCTGAGCGCTCTGCAAGTGTCTCCCGCACAGCTTCCCGGGAACCAGTGGAGGCAGCTACTGAGCCTTGGTTGTCTGTAGGAGCTGTCCGGGATGAGCATGCCAACGCTGAACGAGTTCCGGGCATTGTATAGAATGTCCTTTTCGAAGAAGAAAGGGTGTCGGGGTTGTCTGACTTTTAGCGCCTGACACTTTCAGCCTAACATCACCCACCTACCTTCCTGGGTGGACAATAACTGGAGGAAGAAGGTGGTGATGGCGGGTGGGAGGTGGCAGAAAAGGAGGAGGATGTATCGGGTTCCTGGTGCCTTCCAACCCCTTGGTGACCAATCGTTCGTACTATCCGAGTTGGAGCGGGATAGGATTATGACGATACTCGGGTGCTGGGATGATCTTGAGCGATGCTCCTACAACTTCATACGGCGGGAGGTGTTGGAGTACTGCTGTCTTGGGCGGGATCCCGGTGCGTAGCAGGGTTTTAGTAGTGGCGTTTCTGCTGACCGAGTTGATACTAACCCTTTGTTTGTTCTGCAGGTGCATCTTCCCGGACGATCGTCAAGCCCGGTAACACACTATCCATGGACGGTGAAGACCTTATCTCGAGGTTGAAGGAGAAAGGGGAGGCCGTTTCACGGACCTTGGTGGATGAGGAGTCTGGCCGGCTTACCGTTCATGCCGACCGATGGCCTTGGACGTTGCGGACGACGCCTACACCCTAAGGCGTGTGAAGACTCACCCCGCTGCGTCCAAGGCGGGACCTGGAAAGGGCAAGACCACCAGAGGACCACCAAAGGTTCCTGGTGGGACGAACAGGATTCCGTACCGACCGGGATTGGTCCCGCTTGTCACCAGGATCTCTCAGACAGGCGCACAATCTTCTTCACCGGTCGACCTAGGTGAGAAGAGGCGGAGGATCATGGACGTTCCTCCCTCCGCGCTGGTGACGCTGACTGGCCGGTCGTCTGGTGAGAACTTGGCGAAACGGCTCAAGTTGGCCAGCGGTGCGACGAGTTCCGCTGTTGCCTCAAATTCTGTCGGTCAGCAGAGTAGCCCCGCTCCTGCGGAGGAACAGAGGGGAGGTCAGGAGAGTCCCTTCGTCCGGAGTCTGGCGGCAGATGTGGCTGGCCTTGGTCTGGATAGGCCTGGGGTCGCTGGAGCCTTGTCGGGGGAGAACCGCCAGAAGAGCAAGGAGTCGGTCCTCCGGGTAAGAATTGCTTGGTGCCACGGCACTGCTCATAACTTCTGCCGGGTTTCGTTATTTTGTTGCTTGTTTAATTGGCTCCCTGTTGTTCTGTAGCAATTGTACAATCTGTACCAGCCAGACCCGAGTGAGGAGCTGTCAGAGTTGAAGAGGCAGGTGGCCGCTCTGACAGGAGCCCATGAGCGCCTGGAAGTTGAGAAGTCCAGGCTTGAGCGGGAGAAGGTCAGGCTGGAGGAGAGGGCCAAGAAATAGGTGCCAAGCTAGAAGACCAGGTCCGGAGCCTCGAGGCGGAGAATGAGCGGGCTGAGGAGGATAGGGCCGAGCTAGAGGCCAGAGTGGATGAGCTCCAGGTGGGAGCTGCCGCTGTGCGTGCCGCCGCTGCGGCTGGAGAAGAGGACCCAGAGCTTTTTCAGCGGGTTATCCAGAAATATCACGATAGTGATCAGTTTCTTGAACTCCTGGAAAAGGCTAGGGAGTCGGGTATCGCTGATGCCTATGTGGAGTGGGAAGAGAAGGGGTACCTGGATACCTCGTGAATGCCGAAGGCGGGGGCCGACGACGATGCTGATGGGCAGCTGGCAGGAGAGGAGCAGCCGGAAGGGGAAGGCGGGCTTCGATCATCTGAACCCGTTAGAGAGGATGCGGTGGCTCCATCTGGGGAAGCTGGTGGGATGCCCACTGAGGAGGGAGACGCGGCTCTTTAAGATTTTTGTTTTGCTCTTTTTTTTTTTTGTAAATCTGCTGGAACGGTTTTTTTTGTATTATACCCTTTGGATATACATTTTGCACCGGTGGAATTCCTTGGATTTCTCTCAAAATAGTTGGCATACATATCTTATGATGTTACGTTGGTTGAACCGTTGATATGCCAAACTAACTGCTTTTAATTTCTAGCACCTCACCCTTCACTGGGTTCGGACGTGCTTACCAGCCCTGGCTCTGCTCCCGGTCGAGATCTGCTCTCCTTTCCCCTATATACCGCTGAAGCTGACCGCTGTTAACCAAACCCTCCACCGCTGTCTTGAGGGCGAAGCAATTGTTCGTCCGATGGGTAGCTTCGTCGTGGTAGGAGCAATAATTGCCTGTTCGTGCCTGGGTAAGTTTCCCCTTTGGGTACTTGCTCCTCGGCGGTGGGGAAATGATGTTCCCGTTCTCGTACAAGATGTCCTCGTATGAAGAGGTTAGAGTGGTGAAGACCTCTTGACGTTCTGCTGGCATGATCGCCAGGGGGCGTTCTTGCCGGTACTGCGCTGGCTTGTGCTCGCCCTGGGGTTTGTCATGATAGGGCTTCTGCTGCTGTTGGTTCCCCCAATTTCTGCCGGGTCTGCTTGGTTGGGCGTCTCGGTTCTCGCTCTGCTGGCTGGCCTTGTTTTCTCGACCGGCCGGGGGGTGCTCCTCCCGCTTTCTCTTCAACAGGTGTTGCCCATACGTTTCATGATCCGCCTGAGCATGCCTGATGGCCATCGCCATTAGCTCGTCATACCCCTGCGGGAGTTCCACCCGTACGGCGTAGGAAAATTTTCTTGGCCGAAGCCCCTGTTTGAACGTCATCTCGGCGATGCCCTTGTCGAGGTTTCGAACCCCGGCGGTCGCTGTTTGCCAGCGGTTGACAAACGTCCTTAGCTCCTCGCCATGTGCATGTCTGCAGTTAAAAAGGATGGTCGATGTCCGGGCTCCTTCGACCCGGAGGATGAAGCGGCCTACGAACCGGTCGGCTAGTTGTTCAAACGTCTCGATGGAGTTTGCCGGGAGCTCATAGAACCAGCTGAGCGCTTCTCCAGACAGGGTTTCCTGGAATATGTTGCAGCACACTGCATCGGAATAGCCCTTGGCTCATTTGGGCATTTAGATCCGACACAGAGTCGGTGAGTACCTGTAATGCCCGTGCGGTCGGGGTGACGACTTCATCCTCGAATGGAGCGTGCGACTGCGGGGGTACTGGCGTGCTCATTGGCAAAACCGCGCCGCCCGGGGACTCCGCCCTCCTGCGGTCGCTAGACCTTCCTCCCGATGACTGTCCCACCTCAAGGCGTTGAGGTTGGCCAGGCGTGGGTGTACGTGCCCTTGCCATAGCGGCGTTGCGCTGCTGTCCTCTTTCCAGAGCAGCCACCAGGGCAGCGTTTACCATCTCCATTTCCTCATACCGAGCATTGGATTTTGCTCTATCCCGGTCGCTCTCGGCGCGCAGGCGACCGATTTCTGCCCTCATCGCCAGTATCTCCCCCGCCATATCGTGCCGGTCGGGGCTGTACGTGGTGTCCCGGTCGTTGTCACCGAGCTGACTCTCCTCTTTGTCGCTCGGATCGTCCGAGAATGTCAGCGAAAAGCCCCAGTGTGTTGGTTGGTCGCCCGGGCCTTTCCCGCGCGCGCTATCGTTGTATGCCCCCGGCGTGCTGCTCGGCCTCCCATAGCTGCCGTCGTCCTGGTTGCCCTGGTCGCTGCGCTGCTCCCGTACAGCGACCGGGGTGGAGATGAGCACTTGCTCTAGTGCGGTCGGCTGACCCTTCGTTATATTTCTTTTCAGCCCCGCTTCTGAGCTTTCTGCCATTTGGTGATGCCTACGTGACTTTTATAAAAGTTTCCCACATACGGCGCTAATTGTTTCTGCACAAACCCGTAGGCCTAGTGGAAACTGATGAATCTGGATGTGATCTCCTCCTGCGAACCTGCTAACTAAGGGGAATATCGGGCGGGCCGGTCTTCTCCTCTCCGATGCCTAAGTTAGTACAGTTGGGATGAATAGATAACTTAAGCAAGAGTGATAAGCAGTTGGAGAGATCAGTTACCTATTAAAGAGGGTAGTTAAGGCCCTTATATAGGTGGTCGGGCGTGAGGTCTAGTCTTACTCTTCGATGTGGGACTGGTTTCCTTCTGTTCGTACACAAAAGGACAGCTCTGGTGGCCTGTTCGGCAGGCTGGCGTCCCCGGTCCCCGGGCCCCTGGTCATAAGGTAGACTGCTGGACCTCGAGTCCGGGTGCTGGTGATCCTGCTCCGGGCCTCAGTCCGGCCCCGGACGTACTGGCTGCGGGTCTGTGGGCCTATGTAGCCCCTCTGTGGCTACTGTCAACAGTTTCATTTTGGGGTTAACGGATTTCTTATATACTTTCATTTGTTATATATTGTGTTAATTATTTGTGCGAGACTTCCTGAACTAAGCTATATGTAGGAGTCACGATTTTAATTGTGTAAAATTCATACATTTCTAAACTATGTTTCCGAGTAGGAAAGTCTGAATCTTACCTTGTATTGTTTGTGTGTGGGTGATTTATGGTTTAAGAGTTGTTGCTTGAGTGTGAGTTTACTCATATGAGCTTTAAAAAGCTTACTGGGTTTGTTGTTTACAACCCGGTGCGCCAATCTATGGTATATGGTTAAATTCTGCAGGTGGGGATTAACAGAATTGAGGCGCCGGTTGATAGCTGCGACGTGTAGAAGTGATTTTATTTGTAGTCTTGCTTTGTTAGTGAGTAGTGATACATGACTTGAACAATTACATTGTCCATTATTTTACAACTTGTGTAAGATTGGTAATGTAAAATTTGTGTTCGTCGGAGTCGCATTCCTGGACTTTTTAATGCATAATAATTTGTACTTTATATTTAGTTCGTTTTGATTATTGAATTATCATGTTTTCGAAATTGAATTTTATCTTTTCAAATTCGGGGCGTGACAATCTAAAAGACTAAAACATTATCCTTAACAGAACACTGAGAATTTAGAAAGATTTTATTTGTGAAACCTGCAACGACTAGACATACTGGCCCTAACGCCCTTCATAATGATTATATGGAATAAGTACGTGACGGTTAAAGTTATTCATCTCAATCAAAAGGGTCTTTAAGGAGTAGAGATTTTTACAAGCTCATATGGGTTTCCAAATTCGGAATTGAGTAACGATTTTTTTGATGATATGTTGTTAATATGTTATATGAGTAACTATTATACTATGTCGACGTGATGTTATACGATAATAATATTGTTTAGAGAGGGCTACTGGTAATGAACACTATATTATGAATATGTATCTCTCCAATTAATAATTAGACACACCGCACACCTTGTGGAAATTGATTTGAAAAAATAAAAATAAAAATATAAAACAAAACAGAGAGTTAGAAAGTTATAGAGGGATGAGTGGGAAGTTATGGGAGGTTACAAAGAGATTGTAAGGAAAAATAAATTAGTGTTCAAGGAAGGTTAATTATGTAACTTCTGTTGTGTGTCTTGACCTAATTAAACTAGAATAGTAGTTACCTTAGTAGATAGGGAATCTCTGATTATTCGGGATACTTGATGTAATGCCTATATAAATGCCTCCTTAAATAATCAATAAATGTTATGCTTTGTATCTATTCATTTTCTCCTAGAACACGTTTATCAGCACGTGGCTCTAGCGATCATCTAATAGCCCTGAAAAATTTAGAAACCCTAATGCTTTTCTGCCGGCAACTGCATGTCGACACAAAAAAACCCCCTCCAAAAAATCCTTCTGCCGACATCCCCTTCGTCGGAAGAAAGAAAAATCCCCAGGGTACGAAGCTCTGCCGACAACCCTTTGTCGGAAAAGAAAAGTTCTCCCAAAAACTCTTTTTCCCGACAACCCCTTTGTCGGTAAAATAAAGCCAATCGAACTCTACCGACGACATATTTTTCGGTAGAGGTTGAAGATGCTCAGGGCACCCATCTTCTCCGCCGCGGCCTTGATCCGATCATCTTCTCTGAACGGCCTGCCGACGCCCTCGATCCCGCGTCAGCTCTCAATCATCATGCCCAGACAGGAGTCCCAAACTGGTTGCTCTATCGATCCAGTCCGAGGTCGCTGCTCCTAGCCATCGACGCCGCCCCAGCCTAATTGACGCAACCTCTGCTTCCTCCGACGATGTGCTAGGCCAGCGCCGCCCTCTAATTCAGCAGTGACCTGGGGTTGCGGTGATGCAGACCCGCGAAGTTCGACCTGGATTTGACGAACCCGACCCGTCTGCAAATATGCTCGACTCGGTTTTGTCAACCCGACCCAGCCTTGCCGGATTCGACCCGGACCTGCAACAACAACCCGACCCGTGTCGGGTTTGGGCCTTCTGCTGAGCCCAGCAACCTTTTTGGGCGAAAATCCGTTATTCGTCAACCTATTATCACGATTTGTACGCGATGAAGAGAAGTAATTTTCCGTTTTTCGTTCAAGAATCGAAGCGACTATTGCAATTTGCACAAGGATCAAGAACCGAGTCCTCAAGCGCAATTTATATTACAATGCAGTTCACATAATGAACCAACAAGTAAGATTTTATTAAAAGTTACTGCTTTATGCAATTCAATTATTGAGACTTTTGTCTTTTCCGGGACTTTCAAACTCCCTGCTACTTCATCCCGATTCTTCTGCTTCTCGTGACGATACAAAGGGGCCCCACCTACCCCGGCGTATCACAGTATTAAAGGGGTAATTGTGATGTTACCGTCCAAAGTTGTACTTGTGGCTGTGATGTCACTGTGAACCACAACTCTTCGTGAATATTTTATCATGATTCCGACAGAATATTGTCGATGCATGTGACGATCCTAAGAGAGTCACATTAAAAGGGACAAACTCATGATGTGTGACGGAAATTATCACTGTAACATCGATATGTGACGGAAATTGTCACAACAAATATTGAATTTAGTAACCATAATCTTGGTCTCGACCATTCAATACCTTCTCTCTTGTTCTTTTGATAAAAAAGAAACAATTGACCACAAAATGCGCCTAGAAAAGGGCCATTGAAAAAAAAAAATCATGTCATTGATATGATTCCATCGGTTCACTAATTGCAAAAGTGCAATCATATGGTCAATATATACAAGAGATATATGGAAGAAGATGAGAGTATATCCTTATGATTACGGATTTTTCGATTTCATAGTCAAAGTGACTACAAATCCGTTTATTTTGTGAAGGCATGGACCTTGCATGTGTGACTAATGCTACTTAGTCGATACACTTTCTATGGTCAAGACCTCGATGTAACCGTTGGCATTTAAGATGCATACATGGTTCGATTTCCTAAATAGCTATATGTGAATGCAATGTATCGCATTACACATTTACATGGCATGTTGATTTGAGTTCACCAATCTAATTGGTGATGTTAACTCGAAAATCACAAAGATAATGAACATATGCTCGTCCAGAAACAAATAGACATGCTTGCGTACATGCGCGGACGCATGCGCATTGCCCGGCCTCTGCTTCGGCACCCTTGCCCACGCCAAAGCCCGCCTTGCCTAGCCTCGGTTTTCGACCTTGGCTTGGCTTGCGCGTTGCTTGGACAACAGCTCCGCCACTACCAAACAATGAGGCACGCCTCGGTCTCTGGACCTTGGCACGCAGGGCCCACCTAGCCTCACCCTGGCCTCGGCCTACGTGTTGGCATGCACACGGCCCAGCCCGCAGCCCTCTCGGCCCTATAAGCCCATGCACATGTCTTGGCTTCGACCTCTACATGCCTTCGGCCTTTTGCATGGCCTCGGCCTCGTCAGGTCCTCATTTTATGCCTCGGTAAGCCTTAGCTTCGGCCTCGGCTAGCCATCGGCAACTTGCATGACCTCGACTCCAACATCATGCCTCGGCCCCATAGGCCTTTGCCTTTGCCTTTGCCTTGACAAGCCTTGGTTTCGGCCTTGGCGTGCCTTGACACTTGCTCGGTCTAGGCCCGCCCGTGCACTACCTTGGCTTCGGCCTTGGCTAGCCTTGCACGCGCCTATGCTTGATCCCGGCCCTCCCTTGCCTTGCTTCGGCTTGGCTTCCACTCTAGCTTGGCTTCGGCCACGGATAGCTTCTTCATGGCCTCGATCCTTGATACTTTATTTTTAGACATTTATGTCTATATAGTATCGATGTTGGATTATTTTGTTGTATTCCGGCTCTATCTTTGAACGTTAACGGATGTATTTACTACGCCTTTAAGCATATCTATGTTTTATCTTGTGATACTACACGCCATGTAACGCACTCTATAGGAATTGAGTATATATTCCGATTTATATGACTTGGCATAAAACCTTGTCTCTACACTCTTATATAGAGACATTGAGTGTGTAGCTAATCTTCATGGATCTCGTAAATCCATTATGACTATCATAGAGCATTCTTATGCTCAATGTTTCCATGTCTTATAACATTATGATTCAAAGTCACATATGCTATCTATGCATAAAGAAGCAATCGAACCTTGCTCACTACTTAAAGATATTTGTGCTAACATTTATCACTTTGAAAATCATTGTGAAAATTGAAGAAATTCCTTATGTATCGCTTCTAATGAATGCGCACAGCTTATGAGTCAATATTGTAAATGTATTTCACGTGTATTATGATTCAGATTCTTTGAACCGACGACTCATGTAGACTCTTCCATACATCGTCCGAAATTTTAGACATGTTTTGATGATCCATATATAAGAAAGTTATGGACATCGTTTCTTTTTAGCAAAGAAGCTATTGGGATCAAAGATTACCAAAAGCATATTTAGTTACGTCATGAGCAATGCTCAAGGCTTAAAGATGACATTAACGTCACCCAAGTCTTCCTCCAAATTAATGGAAGCACCATCTATGCATTTAATACTACATATGATCCCCCTCTTATAATCCTTCATTAGCTATGCTCATTATATGGAAACCTAATCTTTAGCAAAGTTTCGGAGTAACGCCCTCCTATGCTAAAGATAATGATACATAAGATGATGGCCTTAATGCCCTATCATGATTCAATTTTTGAGACACAATGATTCTATGGTGACCTATAATGGTTAAACTCAAGCCATAACACTTAAATGTTATGAAACACCTTGACAATGATTGAAAAGTTGAAGAAAACCTAGAAATTTCGTTTTTCCAGCTTGCAAACTCGTCATTGAACGAACCGGTTCACCTACTTTTAAGCCGGTTCTTGAGATGAAATTTGGTACACCAATTTATAACATCCATGGCTACCTGCTCATTAAAATTTCAGAGTCATTGGACACTTGGAACGTGGTGAACCACTCAACACAAACTTCCACTGACCTCTGGCGACTGTTCTGGCCGGTTCGGTATCTTTCCGGCTGGTTCAGGCAATGAGGCATGTGGTGTTGGAACCTTAACACACCTCTCTACCTACTATTAAAATTTGGTAGCATTTGGTGTTCCGGAATTTAGCATGTTACATTTTGTAACGGAATGCATTTTGTTAACAAATAAGTGTTAACGATCAATACCCTTTTATCATCCACATACTTTATATGCCATATAGCGCAACCATAAGCGCCTAATGCTGGGTTATTTGATTATGAATATTGTTTTTAAATAAGACATAACCTTCTACTTATAGTCTGCTATATAGAACCCTTAATATGCGATCTCGTATATGTCACTTTTGATGAGCCAGTCTTCCCGTCGTTTGGGGGAGAGAAGAATAAGTTTGTTCAAGTAGAATGACTTGACATTGCTGTGATTTGTCCCTACTGTGCCTCATCATGTTCTTCAAAGTCCCACAAATCAAAGTGACGAGATTTAATTTACATGCTGTAAAGAGCAAACTATTGGTCTTTCAAGAAAAGATCGTAATAGTACTATTGTATCAAACATGCCTGTAAGGATTGATGCCCGAATCAATGGACATATTGTCAATCATAAATGGTGACATGGTGACTCCACAAAAGTGGTAAATGGTGTCACTAAGCCGTGACTCTCACAGAAGTGTAGAGAGGGTACTTAGTTCGATATACACTCGCCGAATGTGAGTATGGCACAGCTTGATCATTCGATCAATGACAACTCATTCGTCTCATGGATTTTCTGGATTAAGGTCATCATTGGGGACGCCTCAATGAGAAGCCAATCCATATAGAGATCTCTACAAATGTGAATTACACTAGTGTACAAAGAACGTGGTGTATGAGTTAGATATCGAACACTCACTTCGTTGAAGCAAATACCAACGTTGTGAATTGGCCTACACGGAAAGATATGTGATCCAGTTTAAACAAAGAGATAGGTCCTTGGTCAGGTGATGCCGACACCGCAAGTGTAAACCCTATCGATAATCTTTGATTGAAAGCGTAGTGAGAAAAAGAGCATAGACTCACCTTATGGCGCAAGGTCTCTCACAAACGCCCTAGAATCGACTACGATGACAAATTCTCTCGTAATGGAGTCATATTGCACTCTATGCCTTGTCAGTTAGGTAGTTCCGAAAAACTAAACATGCAGCTTATATCATTTCTATTGGGACTAAGTAAAGATGTGTACAATAAACTTCCTAAACGGATTAGTTTTCACCCAAGTCAAGTAAGCAAAAAACCACGATTGAGTGACTACTTGATTGGAGATGGGATGAAAGGAATCATGCCTACTTGCACGTAAATTTTGAATGAATTATGATTGAAGTATCACTAATCCGACGTTAAGAATTAAAAGAACTTGGGAATACTTGGTCTCGAATGTGAGCACCGTTATTGATGAACTTATTCATCTATCGGCTTATGGCTATCTAATGGACATTAAACCAAAGCCTATATGTATCCTATGATTAGTCGATGTCTTGAGAAGACTCGTTTCGTCTATGTAACGAGAAGTCTTGGGAGATGAAACTCTCCATCTAAGTACCATGTGCGCAATCATGTACTTGTTATAATATGCTCGACTCGACATCTCATTCGCTATAAACTTATAAAGCCAAGGTAATGGCTAGATGTTCCCACGCAATGCTATGGTATATGGCGATACCTTCTTCCAGGTATGAAAGGTATAGGCTCATTCGATCTCATCATGAAAAAGACATTAATAGGCAATTCTAGAATCTGCCTAGTTCTGTACGTCAATTTCTCCGAGACCTACAAGACAGCTTACTCATAAAAAAATGATAAATTTCATACCATTGGAAAGGCCTATATATCTACTTTCTAGTGACACCAACCATTTGATCATAGCTATTATATTGAGTGAGTTATGGCTGTTTTAGGTAAGTATGACAAATCTGCGTGGTAATTTACAGATCAGTCACTTTCGATAGAGCTTTGTGATCAGCTTAGAATGAACCATATTGTGTACTTTATATCACTGGAAAGATATGGGTGTGTAGTTTTCAGAAATCTTTACGGTTTATTCATACCTATTGTATCAAAGTAGTTATGACTATTTAAGTACACGAAGGCCATACTGCGCGTGAATCTGATTTTTAATGCGAACTCTAGTTTTGAGTTGTTAAGCTACCATCTTCCTTAAGACCATGTAAAGCTAAGTATAGCTGGTCTAACACAAGGATAATGTGGTCGTATTCAATGACTAGATCATTGGTCACGCCTATTTTTAAAGCTTGTGAAGAGCGTTTGTATACGCCATTAATTTAAACTCCGAGATTGAGTTACCAATCAGGGGGAGTTGTTTTGTAGACATCAGGGGAAGTCTACCTCACATGTAATCTTCAATTGTAGTTGGTGCGTTGTGCTCTTTTCCCTTCGACCAAGGTTTTTATTTTTACCCAAGAGGTTTTGTTTTGCTTGGCAAGGTTTTAGCGATGCAACATGTCATGCACCGTGTCACATTAGGTACGTGACACAAGGAGGAGTGTTCAAGGCAGGTTAATTCTGTAACTTCATTTGTGTGACTTGACCTAATTAGACTAGAATAGTAGTTACCTTAGTGGATAGGGAATCTCTGATTATTCGAGATACTTGATGTAATGCCTATATAAAGGCCTCCTTATCTATCAATAAAGGTTATGTTTTGCATCTATTCCTTTTCTCCTAGAACAATTAGAATATTTCTAAATATTATTTTACATTTTACTTTTTTGTCCTTTATATGTTAAAATCTATTTTTAACATAACTTATAGTTGAAGGCCGGGTTTAGTCGTATTTTCACATGCATTTTGTCTAAACGTTTAAGTTCTGAAGGGTTAAAAGTTGACTTTTAAGTTATTGTGAATTTCAAAAAGTTTCATTCACGAAAGTCGTAGAGCTCGGCGCTACGAGTTCTTAGACTCGTGGCACACATGAAACGGACGTCGTATGAAGAAGTTACGACATGTTGAAATTATTTCTAATTTTGAAAAGTTGTATAAATAGAAAGAATTAAAAAGGAAACCCTAAAGTTTCCAAAAATATCAAAACGCAGTCGGTACTCTTCATCTCCTCCATTTTCGATGCCGAAGCTTCTTTGCCTCCGTTCGCCGTCATCCGGTGATGCCTTGTCTCGTGCCACCTGCCAAGTTGATTAGCTTAACCTTCTCTTTTATTTAAGCCACACCACGCCTCGAGATAAACGGGGCCCGAAAGCTCCTGCCACCGTCGACGGCGGAGCAGCTCGTGTTCCAGGAGAAGCCGGAGCTCAAGGCTCCCACTTTCCGGACCTTCTCCTTCCTCTGGACGAGATTTCGTCGATCGTGGAGGGAGTTGACGGCTGCAACCAAGACGGCGGCGGCTGACTTGAGATCCACCTAGCGGCGGCATATCCGGCCACTTTTCGGCCGTATCCTTGAGCGTGGCAGGTATGTTCGACTCGTTGAACCTTGATCTACATGTTGCAGTGGGGTGCTCTATTGTATCGTGCTCGTCGATACGAGCACGAGAATATGTAATTTACATGGTTTGGCTATCATTTGAGCATGTCGAGGTTTTGTGAGTTCGTTTCGTGTGAATTTCGATGTTTGGTTGCTTATAGGGTAGTTGTCAGCTCTATAATATCGTGCTCGTCATTATGAGCGTGTGGATATATTATTTGTAGGTTTCTGTTATCCTTTAAGCGTGTTAGGTAATTTGAAGCTTTGGATTGTTTGATTTTTGATTATCGGGAATTCGACCGGTAGACCATTTGTATAATGGTTATAAATTGATTATCATTGTGTCTCGGTGACCTTGGGAGGTCTCGGAGGAAGAGTTCTCGCGAGTGACAAGTCTTCGGATTGAGTTTTGAGAGTATTTTGAGTTGAAGTCTTTTAATTCCTATTGTTATGAAGTTGAGATTTTGGCACTCAGGTGCTTGATGGGAACTGCGTGTGTTCATATTTGTCTTAAGAGAAGATGCAGCGGGAGTTAAGGTGAGTAAACCTCACAGTGTTCAAATAAATCAATTGAATTATAGTAAATGAATCGTTAAATGTGAAATTTTTTTATGAAAATAAATATTTGTTTTAAATTGAATGAACTTGATCGACTACGGTTCATTGGTAAATAAAATGATTTTTAAAGTATTTTACGATCAATGACTATAGTTGGTATTAGTGGACTATTCCTGAGTGAATGTCTACGTATATATATATATATATAAGTGAAATATATATATTGAGATTGTGTGAGTTGTGTAACGTGTGAATGATTTGGTTTGGAAACCAACAGCCAATGAGAGATCTTTCATATGTTGTGATGGGGATTTCTCATGTTTGGCGATTATGGTCCGCTTTGTGTTGTGAAGGGAGATAACTATGACAATTATATCGGGAACTAAGCATTTGGCCGGGTGATTGGTTACAATCAGTTAGAGGTCTAGTCTGTCTACCTTTGTGAGAGTTGGAGGGGAATGACAGTGGTCATCGTGCCCCGAGTTTTATTCTTTTGGTTGATTGTGCACTGTTTTTGTTGAGTTTAAGATGACAATATTTTGACATCATTTTGGGGTTGATGGGTTTCTTATATATTTTTATTTTTTATATATTTGTGTTAATTGTGCGTGACTTCCTGAACTAAGTTATATATAAGAGTCACGATTTTGATTGTGTAAAATTTGTACCTTATTGAACTATACTTCTAAGCAGGAAAAACTGAATCTTACATTGTATTTTTGTGTGCGGGTGGTATTATGTTTTAAGTGTTGTTGTGTTTATTTGAGAAATTATAGCATGTGTCGACTAAGTAATTACTAATAAGTTTACTCATACGAACTTTAAAAGCTTATCGGGTTTGTTATTTACAACCTGGTGCACCAATCCATGGTGTAGGAGTTAGTCATGCAAGTGAGAATTAGCATAGTTGAGTCAGCGGTTGATAGCTGCGGCGAGTAGAAGTGATCATACTTATTTAGTCTTGTTTTCTCTTTGAGTATAGTGAGGCATGAGTTGAATAATTACATTGTTACAATATTTAACAACTTGTATAAGATTAGTGATGTAATAATTGTATTCGTCAGAGTCGCATTTGTTTAGACTCTTTAATGCATAATAATTTGTAATTTGATTTATAGTTAGTTGTGATTAATGCATTATCACGTTTTTTGAATTTGACTTAAATTTCGCCAAATTTGGGGGGTGACACTAATATACAATGAAGCTCTACTAATCAATTCAGTGTGGCAACACTTTATTGATCAGTTGCCAAGCCCCATTCAGAGACCATGCGATTCCTATAGTGATGAACACAAGACTAATCAGGATAGCTGCATTGTTTTTTCTATTGAGACATCTCTCAGATTCTGCAAGCTCGGAAACTCTCTGCAGCAGATCGGCATATGATTCAGCAGGATAGTTTGAAAGGGAAGTGAAAAGTTGTAACAACCCAACTCATACACTTGAGATATTGTCCGCTTTGGGTACTCTCCTCTCTGGCCCTCACGGTTTTGTCTCTGAGAGCTCACGAGAGACTTCCCAGTAGGTCACCCATCTTGGGAATGCTCTGGACTCAGCAAGCTTAACTTCGGAGTTCCCATCCCCTCTAAAGACATTGAGCTCCCAAAACGCGTCTTTATGTATTGAGCTAACTCTGCACATATAAGCACAGCATCCATTCTTCCCCGGGCGATGTGGGATGCGTGACCTGCCTACCTGCTAGTTTCTCTAGCCAGGTCAGGTCAGAGTCATCACAATCCACCTCCCTTAGGGTCCGACGTCCGCGTCGGCACACTTCCGGCCGGAGACAGACTCTGATACCAATTATAACAGCCCAACTCATACACTTGAGATACTGTCAATTTGGACACTCTCCTCTCTGGCCCTCACGGTTTTGTCTCTAGGAGCTCACGAGTAACTTCCCAATAGGTCACCCATCATGTGATTGCTCTGGACTCAGCAAGCTTAACTTTGAAGTTCTCATCCCCTCCGAAGTCATTGAGCTCCCAAAACGCGTCTCTCGATATTGAGCTAACTCTGCACATATAAGCACAACATCCACTCTTTCCCGGGTGATGTGGGATGCGTGACCTTCCAACCTGCTAGCTTCCCTAGTCAGGTCAGGTCAGAATCATCACAAAAGCTGTGTGTTTGCAAAATTACCAGGCCTAGCAAGCAGACCTAACGTCATAGCCGCAATCGCTATGGCGTTGCTGAAACCCTGCACCTGCTCAGCTTCCTCATTGAAGCGCTCTACGAATTGCTTCATAGACTCCTTCTCCATCTTCTTGAAGGAGAACAAGTGATCAGCAGGTTTCTTGGGCATTGTTATTATTGTTACTGCTGCAGGTTTCTTGGGTTCTTGTTTAACAGCCTCTGGGACTTGTTTCTGGTAGAGATGTTCTACCTCGATCAATCAGCCGCTCTTCGAGTTGTTGTAGCTTGGTTACCACACAACTGTCTCCTTGTCCCATGCTCCTTGCCATGGACATGAATCAAAGAGAAAATTAAATCTGCAATAAATGGTTTTATAGAATTGATCAATAATCATATCATTCATATGATGACTTGTAGTTCTACATATACCAATTACCATGTCATGAAAAAACTAAGACTTTCAGAGTTTCAAGTTTAGTAATTAAGGAAACATGTTAGAATGGACTACAGTCTTAAAGTATAATAACTTTTGCACAATTACAGAATAAGTGATGTGAGATTGATTTGCCATATTAACCATGAAATGTTTATTAGCTAGACAAATAAATGTAATGGGATATATTATGGATCTTGATTGACAAGATTATGGAGATAAACCAAATTAGTGTTGCAGGAATGAAGCTCAATCCCTTTGATGGAGCTGTGATTGAGTTGTTCCTTGGCACTATAAAAAGGGTCCCTATGCACACTCTAAACTAAGTTGAAATCAAGAGACTAATACATCATAGTCTTCACAAATTGAGTGCTGCATAGAAGACCCTTTTGTGCTTTAGTTTTCAGTTCCTTCTTCCTCATCAATGGCTGATGACAATGCTGAACAAGGTATGCATCTACACTCTTGAAATATCTTTAACATATGTTATCATGATATTGCGATTGATCTTGTATGATTGATTATGTGTTTATGATTTGTGTTTTATTTCCGTGATTGATTTACAACAAAACAAGCTAGGCAAAGGCTCGTATATAATTCGTATCAAGCTGTTACGATTTCGATACTGAACTTTTCTGGTCATCAGGATACTCCATATAATTCACACTATAATCTGAGGAACACTAAGCTTAATCATGTGATTAAAGTACTGATTTTAAAATTTTCATTTCTATTGGAATATAAAACTACCGCCTCATTCTAGCTACATCATATCTATTTGGAATATAAACAAAGAAGAGATGAATAGAATAGAATAGTATTCGATCTTCATCTAATGACTAGAATAAATATGATATATTGAATATAACTTTCTCATATTCAAGAAGAACAAAGTTAAATTTCAGTAGTTTTAAAAGGTACCTGACGGCAAGCGATTCGAGAGAGATTGGGAATTCTGTTGGTGGAGGTGGATTTGAGGTTGAACAATTCTCATGAGTTCTAGCATATATATAGGATAGGATTTGTGTTAGGATAATTTACATGATTTATGCCTAGCAGAACTCTGAACAATTAGAATTTGGGTTCGATCAAATATCCCAGCTATTTGTATTGTAAAAGGTTTAGGTTTCACATTTGATTTGATTTGATTTGATTTGATTTTTGTTTTCTTTACTTGTCATTAGGGCAATAGTGTTCACCTGATGACCAAAGAAATTATGCTCAATCACCAGTGAATGGAAACACCTACTATTGAAATCAAAACAACTTAAGTTACTAATTAATAATTTTCTCCACCGTTAGATTTACATCCTAGAGAATATTGTCACTACCAGAAATAAGGGGCGATAAAACATAAAACATTTCGTCACCTAAGACTGACTTAGATGTTGAAACATATGTCGTCGTGTAGGAGAACATTTTTTCATCTAAAAAGATACTTAGACGACGAAATAATATTTCGTCGCATACGACTTAGACTACGAATTGGTTTGTAACCAGGTGAATATTTCTGTTATTAAGGTTAGGTTGAGCGAACACTTTGTTGATGACGCTTTCGACAATAAATTGGGCTCGTTTCTAACTTCTTGGTGGGTCTTGGCCAGAATACAGTAGAAGCTAGGGCTTGTCTTATGTTCATTTCTCAACTCTTTGGAGGTCCATTTCTCGGCCAGCTTTATCAGATGAATTTTTAAATCTAAGTGGTTATGAGTTATGACTGACAGTCTGAACACAACATGATTTTTTTTTTTTTGAATAAGGCATGGTCAATATATTGAAGTCAAAAGCCAGAAAGGGTCGTTATATATCATCTCTCTACCAATATGGGTTAGATTAAGAGTTTGTGGTAGTAGCACAACGATACATAGAATTAGGTTCAATCATTTGACGGATTCCGCGCTCATCAGAGAGCCCATAGACTATTAACTACTACATAGTAGATAGGTCGAGACACTAGACTCGATAACTGCACACAAAGTGCTTCGATTCCTAATACAAGGAAATATTAGTAATAGATAAACTAAAACATACTTAGACTCCAAAAAAAGAGTTATAATAAATGAAAATTACAAAAGAAAACTAAAAGGGAAATAAAGCCAGAAGCCCTAGCCCACAATCCAAGCCCAAGAGAAAGTCATCCAAAGGAGTCCAAGGCCCGAATGATGGGTACGGACCAGACCACCATCTGCCTTCCAACCCGTCGTCGATCATGCTCCGCTGCCGCCTCCGAAACGAACAGCCACAAAACGCTAGCGACGCTGCGTTACCAGTGCCCACACAACCCTCACTATAGCGAAGAAGTAGCCAACCACCCCCGTCGTACCACCCAGCCGAAGACCACCATCCAAGCTCTAAGCAATCCCACATCAAACTCTCATACGAGCAAAGTTCCCGATTTTCCATCCGACAGCAACCCGGAGACTGCGATAAGACCAGAGGCCAGCCGGAACGTCGAGGTGCCGCCGGACGAGGTCGGATCTGTAATTGGAGAAAACCCTAGGCTAGCAGCGGCGCTAGAGCTTTTTTGAGGAGAGAGAAATATACTTGTAGAAATTGTCAAAACTCCGCTTGAAAACTTCCGAACACAACAAGATTAATATTGCAGTATTACCCATAAGAATGTTCAATTACTTTTTTTATGCTAAAAGACTATTACAAAAGAGGATCCTCTGGATCACCCAGCTCCAAAGAGAATAAAATTAACAATAAATGCCACAGCATGAGGAGGAGAACGATCCCAACAATGAGACAAGGAGAGACCATGACCAATTGAGGCAAGAGCGTTAGCCACAAAGTTCGCTTTGCGAAGAACATGGTGGAAAGAGATGTAGTCGAACCCAGCGGCAATGTCTTTGATATCCTTCATAATAGGAATAAGTCTCCAAGGAATCTTGAACCTGTCTTTGACACAGTTGATCATGAGAGATGAATCTCCTTCAGCCCACACCTTGGAAAACCCCAGCTCCCTAGCTTTGATCAAGCTGTTACGTAAAGCTAGAGCTTCAGTTGTGGGGAGCTTCAGTTGTGGGGACATCAGCTTTCCCAATACTCTTAACACAATGGATGAGAGGGCACCCTGCATCATCTCGAATCACAAAACCAATAGTAGCCTCTGAAGATTGTTGATTGACAGCGCTGTCAAAATTAATCTTGACAACACCTTGAGGAGGAGGAGATCATCTAATCGTTTCTTGCGATGAGGGGAGCCGAGAGTTGTTGTTGTTGGTGCTACTGCTTGAGGATGAATTGGAGTAGGAAGCATAAACAACCACAACTACGTGAGGGGAAAAGACTTCATCTCTAAAAACTCGATTGTTGCGCTTTTGCCAGATTTGCCAACATAATGACAAAATCATTCGGAATTTATCTGCATCATAATTGTTATTGATAAAAAGATCGTTTAGCTTTTGAGCCAAGTCATTAGCATTAACTATATCCCTACAATTTGCAAGGTTCCAAACTTGAGTCGTCATAGAACATTTGCAGAAAAGATGAGAAGCAGTTTCTTCTTCCTGGTTGCATAAAGGACATATGTTGGTATTCACACAACCAAAAACGCAACAGTCTATCCCTTATTTTTAACATGCCTCTAATAAGGAGCCAAGCAATAATTTAATTTTTGGCGCTATATTAAGCTTCCACATTTTCTTGAGCAGTGGGGCTTGAACATGAGCCCAACATTAGAATTTTGAAGCCATAAGAATGTTCAATTGAAACCATCCCTTTTAAGTTTTTTTTTGTTAATGTGTCATGGTATGATTAGTTAGGTAAATTAACTAACATCACTGAAATCATGAGTTTAAACCTTATTGGTAAGTAAAGGGTCAGATGTGTTAAGAGATACTGACCACAAATGTGAAAACAAAAAGGAACAAAAATCGATAGTAACAAAAAGTTTTATTTCCTATATTTGTTAGACTCATATGAAGAGAAAGTGGAAGATAGATAAGAGAAAGTGGAAAGTCACCAAATTCCGCCGGCGTCCAATGGTCGGTCGTCCAATTCCAATCACCAAATTTTTTTCGTCGGAATATTATTTTTTCAATATTAAATTACTGACTCTGACTTTAAGTATGCTACTGACTCTTAGTAATCAGGTTACTGATCCCAATAAGCAACTTATAGATTCCAGTAAGCATGTTACTGACTCTCAGTAATCAGGTTACTGACCCCCAATAAGCAACTTACAGATTTCAGTAATCAAGTTACTGACTCTCAGTCATCAGGTTAAATATTACTGACCCTAAGTAACCCTTAATAATAAATTACTAACTATCAGTTCCTCAATTACTGGCCTCCAGTAACCAATAATAATAAATTACTGACCATCAGTAACTCTAATTTTTAGACCCCAATTCAATTCAACCCACAACTAAAAAAAAACCCCTAATTTCCCAATTCGATCAAAACCCTAACTTTCATTCGGACCCCCAAACTCTCAATTGGCTCCGACCCAAATCGCAATCGGCCCTTCTAAACCTACCTTTCCTCCATTGATGGGCACACTGAAGGTCCGCATCAAAAAATCAAAACCCTCGCCGGCGCTGCAGACGCTGACGACATGCTCGACGTCGTGCACGGAGACCATCAATGGCTGCCACGAGTTCATATTCGGATGGGAAGTCATTCAATACCAATCCAACATCCCTTCCTAGTTCATATGGTCGGACCACGAAAAGCCTAGCCCCGAAGTGCATGGCCTTCTCGCTCCGACCATCGACCTCAAAGGCTTCCTCAGCGGCGACCCATGTCATTATCGTCGAGAACTCGATTCGTTTGGTAGACGAGGCCTGCAAGAAGCATGGATTATTCCTCATAGTGAACCACGGGGTTGATCCGAGTCGACAAGGCCTGTAAGAAGCATGGATTCTTTCTCATAGTGAACCACGGGGTTGATCCGAGTTGACAAGGCCTGCAAGAAGCATGGATTCTTCCTCATAGTGAACCACATGGTTGATTGAGAGAGAGAGAGAGAGAGAGAGAGAGAGAGAGAGAGAGAGAGAGAGAGAGAGAGAGAGAACTAGGGGCTTAAATGTCTTTTTTTTAGACTTATTGGTTTGGACATGTAACATTGGTTTAGACAACTTTTCTCCTATTTTTGACTAAATAGTCATTTTCTATTTTTTTTTTATGTAATTTGACATATTTATCTTAGAACATTAAAAATATTTAAAAGTATTTTGATTTTTTAAGGGGTAAAAAAAAATCATTTTGACTAACAAAGTAGAATTTTTCAAATGTATGTTTATTTAATGATAATATAGATTATAAATTTTTTTAATTTTTTTTTAAAAAAATATTATACCCTCTTAAAAGATTACTCCTACGCAGGGTTTAAAATCTCTGCGATATATCCGATATCTCTTTTTTTCGGCCGACTGATATATCTTTGAGGTAAATATCTTCTCTTTTCCCGTATCTACGATATATCTCCGATAACTTAAAATATCTCCGATATTTAAGATATTTGCGATATATCTCCGATATTTAAACGAAATATTTATAAAATTTTCTAATAAATTTTTTTTTTCTCGAGATTCGAGAATGTTTAAGAGAAGAGTAATTAAATATGTAATCAGTGATCACCTCGAGGGATATAAAAAAATGAGTACTCCGGATTCCCCTTGTCCACAAGTGGTAGAAACTGCGACTGACAGCGGAATTAATGTGAATAAGGTATTATCTGAAGATGTTGGAAATCAAGGAGATAATTCTGACAGTGATGCTGCATGAGGGGGGCACTGTAACTCCAGATAGTTCAGATGATGATGGTGGTGGAAGCGAAAAAAGTGGTGGAGATACAGGGTTCCAATATGGACAATCTTCTTTGGGTGGAGACATAAACCAGTTTACATATGAAAGTAATTTTGATCATGTCACCCAAGATGAAGACCAAGGATCTAGAGAAGCTCGTCATGGTGCGCAAAAGCAGAATCGGCATGGC
Organism: Potentilla sterilis; assembly: GCA_963682095.1. Lineage (NCBI taxonomy): Eukaryota > Viridiplantae > Streptophyta > Magnoliopsida > Rosales > Rosaceae > Potentilla > Potentilla sterilis. The sequence goes on along the minus strand of OY821759.1, from coordinate 36,041,187 downwards.
AGCAGGACTAGATGTGCAATTGATGATCAAAGTACCCCATCAAATGTTGCTTCAGTTGCCTTAAGTTTTGATTCTATCAGTTTAAGCACAGAACGTAGTGGGACGTCAAATGAATCGCATGAAGACAACAATCAATTTGATTATAATATTTTTAAACATGGTCAATATGGAGAAGTGCATGACCAATCATATAGTTAGATTCATCCTTACTATCCCATTATAGGGGATACCGTCGGCAGTTCTAAAGAGATATATGATTATCATATTAATCACTACAATTCATACTATATGGGTCAAATATCTTGGTCAGATTATTGTATTTTCGTGGATCAGCGTGAGGAATTTGAAGCACCTAGAGTTTCTTTCTGGTACTAAATAAAGCTATTATTTGTATGTATTTATAATTTTATGTGTAAAATAAATAAATTTCATATTTAAATAAAAAAAAATTATTTCCGAATATCTCCGATATCTCTTTTTTTTGGCTGACCGATATCTCTACCGATATCGACATTTTAATCCTTGCTCCTACGAACACGTTTTGCTGTCGTGAAGACAGGGCATATTGTTGGCCTTCAAGTTTGGACTCTCAATCTATGACTTTTTGTGCTTTATCCAGATTGCGGTTGTTTTCTTCTCCAAAAAAGGATTGTGGTTGTTTTAATTAGAAGTTTCTTTCCGACCGAAAAAAAAGAGAAAAAATAAATAATTAGAGGTTTCTTATTGTAATTTTATTCCACCTTGAAAATTGTGGGTTATAACTTATAAGTTATAAGCTGGGCAGAGGCGGCGTCGTTTTATCACTCAAAGGGCAAAGATCCTAAATACGAAGGAAATTGGGAGCAAAATTATTTGCCGGCGAAAGTTTTGATTTTAATGGAAGAAGGAAAAGCCCTCGTCTCAACAACGATTGCTTTGGCCAAATTGGATTTGAATCCCAAATCAAACCCCATGGTCAAAAACCCTCAATCTCAATCCTCCAGTAAGTCCCAAAGATCGCATCTTTCATGTTTTCCTATTCCACCCAGATGTTGTTTGTTTGCTTAAATTGTTATACACATGGCAGGAACACAGCTGGCAAGGCCAAAATCAGCTCCCACTTTGCTCAATTTGTGTCTTGGCGTTGTTGGTAGTCACTTGGAGGATATCATTCCCCATTTGGCTGACATTGCCCTTGATCTTCCATCAGAAATTAAGGTACCAAGTTTACTTTTTTATTATTGTAAGCAAAACCTTGTAGAATGTGAGCTTAAATCAGTGAAAGCATCAATCTTTGTGGATAATTTTAGTAATATTTGTTGAAAAAGTGATATGAGATGGTTTTGTGTTAATGGTTTTCTGTTGATATGTGAAACAATTGACAATGGTTCTGTTATTCTGGTGGTGGTAGAGGGTGCTGGTGGCGATTGCGAGAAGAAGGAAGTTGCTCAAGGATGATGTAATTATTGCATTAGCTGATGAGAGCTGGGACGTTCTTGACCTCTCTGCATCAGATGTTTCGGATTTGGGTTTAGCGAAAGTGGCTGAGATTTGTGGATCTCTTCGAGCTGTTGATATAAGGTATGGGGGTCCTGTTTGGTCAGTCGTATGATAAGTTCAATTGAGGATTCAATAAGTGAGTTTGTGTGATACCGATAAACTATTAGAATGTGGAGGATGTATGTTTGTGTTGCATATCATGTATGCTTATCATCGTCTTGAGCCATCAAATGTACACAGATTTGTAAGGAAATCGTAATATTGTATGGGAGGGGGAAGTTGCTTTAGAATATTAGTTAGAATTGAAGTTGCTTTAGAATATTAGTTAGAATTTGTTTCCATCATTTAAATAGTGTTTGGCTAAGATTTGAGGTATAAAAAGAAATTTTGTTTTGAAATTATTTAGTTATAATGATATATCTCTCTCTTCTGCAGCCGGTGTGACAATATCACTGCTATCGGGGTTTCTGAACTTGTGCACCGCTGTCTTTCATTGGAGACTTTGAGATGTGGGTAAGCACTCTCTGGATACATGATGATCAACCTGAATTTTCATGACAAGTTTCCAAATATATTAGTTAGTTGTTTTTGAATAATAATGGTATAGCTTCAGTGACATTTTATTAGCTTATGGATAATTAATTTGAGAGAGTTCATTCTTTTTCTCTAAAGGAACAGCTCACTCTTGTTCCTTACATGAAGGTTGCATATGTGACGTCAATACATTGCTTCCACTACACTGCATCTTCTTTAATCTTCCAAATGAGTTTTAACTGGAAGTGACGGGAACATCACAACAAGAACTTTATTTCAGCATTGTGCCATTCCATCCCAACTCGTTTATAACCAAACTGTGTCTTATTTTTTATTACTATGTTTTTTTATCACTCAGACCCTCTCCTTTTGATTGAATGTGATGTGCTTTTATAATGACAGTCTAACAACTTCTTAAACTATCAAAATTTGCATCGTCAATTGTTCAGCTGCAAAATATAACATGAATCATCTTCACTGTTTTATTAAACCATACTATCAGTCTGCTCCACTGAAGAAAATCGATGTAGAATTCTTGACCCTGTTACTTTACCTAATGCTCTTCATATATCGTAATCTTTTGTTTTGGGCCATGCTGTTGAAGTGGCAGAATATTTTGTTTTGACTAGGAGTACCAATTTTTTTTTTTTTTTTTAACAGGCTATGAATCAAAATTATTGTTGCAGAGGGAGTCGGAATAGTGATCGCACTGCACGCAGGTGCTTAGATGTATTAAAACCAGAGTTGAACAATGTAGAGGGAGATTCCTGGGAAGATCTGAAGACTGAAGATCTTGGTAATGTTGCAGATACATTACGGTGGCTTGTGTGGGTTTGTACTTAATCTTTCCCAAATACGATTAATTTCTCATCAATCACTAAAATTCATTTGTTGTGATGATCTGTCTGCCCATCATTGCACCTCTTCACTTGAATGCCATGACTAGCTCTTTATTGTTGGAAGTTCATATGGACCTGTATCCCTAATGTAAATGAGATCTTGTCACCAGAGAAATTGGCATGCCCTGTGTTTACTAATATATGGCCATGACCATGAACTAAAACCAATTTGGTAAATGGAAAAGAAAATCCAAAAGAAGGTTCGAGAGTACCGTGTTAGTTGTTAGCTAGTGTTATAAGATGACCTTTATTGGCATGTATAAACAGTACTATCCTTGTGCTTGAAGTAATCATCAATTGCTTATACTTATTCAGTATATCTTGATTGTGGCCAAATGAAAGAAATAAAGTTAAACTATAGCTTCCATAGCTATGATTATTCTGCCCTTATGGATTTTTGTCTCGTACTTAATATCCTGCTATGTCCTCATTTTATTTATATTTATATTTTTTCAGCCACAGATTGATAAAGATTCCTTGGAAAGATATTCTACCGAATGCCCACGGATTATAGTAAATCCAAAGCCATCCCCTTTTGGATTCAGAGGAACCCAAGTTCCTTGGGAAGCATTACCAGATAAGCAATTGGATTATTCTGTGGTCAAGGATATTGATCCGAAGACATGGGTAACATGGGGTTTTATACCGAAGGCAATGCCTCCATCTCCATCAGTCTCAGATTCCAAGGAATTGTCTTTGGCTGAAAAGTTCAGACTTGCATTTGAAGAAAGGGATACCCGGTTTGCTCCAAAGCGTGCCAAAAATGCTAGGCAACATCAGCGACGTGCAGAGAGGGAGAGGATGATGATGGATACAGGAAGAAAGGCATTAGCATTAGCCTCGCAAGCGAGCAGATACTTACACAGTTAAATAATACATGTTCTGTTTGTTTGTATCACACAGATGTGTACCATTATTCATTACCTTTAAAGAAAAAAAAAACTTTAAATGTACAGAAACTGTAGACACTTGAGTTTCAACGAGAAGTGTCAATTTTGCTGCCTAGTGAGAATCTTTTGTTACTGTGAAACTGTGAATGAATGCAAGAATCCAGAGAAAGGCTCTAGTCCTGGAAATAACAAATATTTGGCTCTAGACCTGGTTATGATTGCTTGGAACTTTGATTAAGAACAATGTGAAGTGTGAATGCAAGAGCGGATTCAGTACTGATTAAGATTTGGTTCTCATAAATTCCATGTAATTTTTATCCACTTTCTCGATTATCTTTCTCCTTCCCGCCATTTCACATCTGATATACCCTGACCCTTTTTACCCACTAACCAAATAAATACGCTCTCTAGTCTCTAGGGTTAGCGCAATCCTAGGTTCTCAATTTCTTCACTTTTCCGATTGTTCTCTGCAGCAAGCATAGCTTTACCTGTTAGGTTCAGGCCACTATTTTCCTTACTGCAACCTCTAATAAAGTAACACCCTTCACAGCTTTTGATTGCTTATTATCTCTGGACTGATACATATCTCTTATTCTTTTGTTGCTAATTCTAGATTGAATGTTTGGTTTCTGATCGATTGTTCCCTTTCAATATTTCTTCTGGGTCAGCTTGTTTAGGATGAAAATCAACTCATAAAATCAAACTGGCGTACCTACATAACTAATGTTCACTTGACGGTGAAACTTATTTCAGAGTTCAAATACAAAAACAAACATAAAACGTGATTACTAATCCCGAATGAGTATATATAACAAGATACTCAATTCAGTTGTAACCACCCTATTTCAAACTCATCATATATAGCTAGATCATGGAACATTTGACTGGCCGAGAATCACCAGCTGTCGACTCACGATGTATGTCCGTCTTCAGAGTTCAGACCTTCTTATCATAGATTGCGTTCTGAATCTGCATCATCAAGCATGTTTCCGAAAGTTGTCAGTTCATCAGAATTAATATTACAAACGCTAGCAGTTTTGCAGTGAATTTAAACACGAGTATTCAAACATTGGATCCAAACAAACATATATCCAAGTCGATCACCAATGTGTAAGATTACCTGCGCAATCTTATTCAGTTTCCCCTTCAAGGTCCAATAATCACAATTAAGCACCTCTAATTAAAGCTCCAGGAAGGCACCTGAAAACAAAACATAAGCTTGAATTTCCTTACAATGAAATTTGTATAAGATTGAGTACGTAGTAAGATACAGTCCGATCCTAACACTATTATTTTACATTCTTAATGGTTTTTAAAATGGGCATATGTTTGTTTAGTCTCTATATTTTTAGTCGGTCGTCTATTCTGTCTTTGAAGTTTCACTTTATCTAAATAGTCATTAAAGTTTCAGCTTTTAATATGAAAAGTTCATTCCGTCAGTGTAATGATGTAGCAGTTAAACACCCTAAAAAAAAAAATATTCAAAATTACCTAAATACCCTTGTATCAATTTTCCCTTTTTATTTTCTTCAATATTTATTTCTTATTATTTTAATTTTATTTTTAACAGATGTGAATGTATTTACTCGCCAAAGTCCATTTTCATTTATTTCTTTATGTCTACACCTGATTGATTTAACATAAAATAAAAAAGATAAACTTATTTTAAATAATTGAAGAAAGTAAAAGGGAAAACTAATTTAGGAGTATTTTGGTCATTTTACAATTTTTTGAAGGGTATTTAACGGAAGAATAGACGGAATTGACTTTTCAGATTAAAAGTTAGAACTTTAAGGACCATTTCACTACCAGATCGGAGTGAATAGCCGACGAAAAAAATTTCGTCGACTATGACGAATTTTCGTCGGCTATGCCTTCTGCCGACGAAATTTTCGTCGGCTATACTTCGTCGGAAAAACGCCGTCGGTAATACCAATAGCCGACGAAAATAACGAAATCGTCGGCTATAGTAGAGTACGGCCGACGAATTTACCGACGAAAATTTATTTTGTCGGCCAAACGTGGGCGAAATATCCGACGAATTTCGTCGGGTATTTTCGAGTATGGCCGACGATATCGTAAACTATAGCCGACGAAATTCGTCAGCTATTTGTTCTGAAGTATAGCCGACGATTTCATTTATTTCGTCGATTATTTCGTCGAAATATATTAATATTTTAATAGGCATTAATTAGTTATAGCCGACGAAATTATGTCATTTTCGTCGGCTATAAAGCTTATAGCCGACGAAATTTGGTAAAAATTGTCGGCTATAGTGCTTATAGCCGACGAAATAATGCCAAAATCGTCGGCTATTCTTACATTTGGGGAAAAAAAATTAAATTATTTTCTAAATCACCGTTCCAAGCAACCTGCAAATCACAAAGACAGTCCATGCATTTGCACCAACAAGAAACACGTCTAAATGACTTATTATTTAATTCGTTCCAATATACATAAAATATAACCCTAATCATCACCTAAACCACTAAAGTCCACCAGGTCATCCCCAGCATCCTGCTCTCTATCATGGTCGTCATCCTGCTGACCGAACTCGGGAGGTTGAGGCATTGGAGGTTCAACTAACGGCTGAAACGGGGGCGGGGGTTCAAGGCCTTGTTGTTGTGCTGCAAACATATCATACCACTAGTTTTGTTGGCCGGCGTAGTTGTGTCGCCGAATTCTCTCGCATTCAGCATGCCAACTGGACATATCTAAATAATACTGCTGTGTTCTGCGGTGTTACTCCTGTGATCTGCGTTGTTCCTCCTGTGATTTCTGGAACTCGACCGCCAACCTTGCATTTTCTTCTGCCAATCTCCGCACTTCCCCCCTCACCTGTTGGCTCTCCCCGCCTCCCTTCTTTTGACCTCCCTTAGTGGTCTTCAGGAGCCCTAGTCCAGAACTTCCCAAACCCTGGCAGTAGTAGTTGTTTGAGCGGTTTGGGAAGGCTGCGTCGAACATCCTCGCTGTCGTTTGGACATTGGATCGGTCGACCTGGCGCAGGGCTTCTTCCAGATCTGCCTCTGAGATGTTCGGTTGTGTCTCCCGAACTACTTGCTGGAACACCTCTTCTTCGGCCCGGTTCACCCTCTCCTAATTGAACGGGAAAAAAAAATTAATATTCTAACAAATATATAATTAAGTAAAATTAATATTTAAAATTTTAAAATCGTAATCAACGACTTACGAGCTGTTCTGTCGCTTGTGGATAAGCGATCTTGAACGTTTCCACGTACAGGTTGCTATCAGGATGATCTCTAAGCGCCTCCTCCTGATATTGTGCAAACGGCCTAGAACCACCATGATGGGGGGTTGTGTTACGGCGGCGGTTCGCAGAGTTTATCCGAGACCGTTGCTTCAAACAAATAATAAAATATTAGAAAAATGCATCAAAAAATATTAGTGTAATAATTATAAAATAATTAAACTAATAATTAAAATTTTAACAAAATAAACATTTATAGTTAAGTTTAGTATTTACCTGCATAAGTGGGTTGTTGAACTCTACTGTCTTCAACCAACGCCACTCGTACTCCCTGAACATGAACTCTCTGGGAGTACCCATACGACCACAGGTTGTCGTATTGGTTAAAGTGGGAACGGAGCTCGTTCTTACACTCTTTGAACCTACGGAAAAAACAAAAGTGCATTAGAAATATTATTAATATCATAAAATATTTCGAATTATAAGATAAAGAATTCCCAACGTACCTCAACGACTGCATCGCGTCCGCCCAATGCTGCTTATGTTCTGCAATCTCGAAGTATGTCTGAAAGATAATATTTTATTAGTTTTACAATTATAACAATACCGAAAATTATTAAATATTACGTAAAATAAATTAAATTTTTTAAATTACTCACCGACGCAGCGTTGTTCACCTCCCTCTTGATCTCTTCGGGCACATCAGCCCACCGCGTCCACAACATAGGGACTCTGTCCCTAATCAGTGCCCCCACGCAACCTTTGAAGTCGAGGCGTTTTTTCCCCTGAACCTCCTGATTAGGAGGTTCGTTGATCCGGATCCTCCCGCTGCTCTCAACAGTTCTCCTGAGCGTGTCAAAACATATGACACATCGCGTGTTCCTGCTTGAACTGCTAGCGGCTGTCCCTATCACATAAACGACGATTGGTTAATAAAATTAAATATTAGTGCATTAATTTTAATAAAACATTTAATTAATAAAATCAAATGTTACCTGAACTCGATGACCCGTCTGTCGACTTTCCTTTTCTCCTCGCCAAAATCAGGAGGTCCGGGTTCTCAAATGGCTGCTGCTGGTATGCCTCCGCAGCACTCACGTACTGAGGCATATCAGGCCATATGGGCACACCTCGATAGTCGACCTCGGGTATCGCAGAAATGTTGTACGGGAGGTAGAGCTGATT